>PVIA01016241.1:0-19779 GCA_004024845.1 Tonatia bakeri | reverse complement strand
GGTACAAACTATGTATCCTAACTGCACCCAGGCCACAAAATACGTGGTGGAGTAAGCAACACTAGCCTACAGAATGGGTGTGTGTGTTGTGGGACGAGCTAAATGCATTTTAAAAAAAGATTTTATTTATTTATTTTTAGAGATGGAGGAAGGGAAGGAGAAAGAGAGGGAGAGAAACACTGATGTGTGAAAGGAATATAGATCAGCTGCCTCTCGCATGTACACAAATGGGGACCTGTCCCACAACCCAGACATGTGCCCTGACTGGGAATCAAACTGGCAACCTTCTGGCTTGCAGTCAGTACTCAAGCCACACCAGCCAGGGCTGAATGCATTTTTAATGAGAAGCAGCATTCAAGGGAGGAAGATGTGTTAATCAGGAAAAAAAAAAAAAAAGACTGACGTGATTTCTCTCGTCAGTTTGGAAAGATGATGACGCTTTAGAGAAGTGGTTTAGGCCAACTCAACAAAAAATGCTGGGTGACTCTAGAACCTGTCTGTTTCTGGGGAAAGGCTGGCACCCGCCTGGGCTTCCTGATTATTTTAATACAGATGGAGGCTGAGTAGTCATAGGGCAATGGCTCTTCATGCTATTTGCTGAACCTAAAGGGACACAACTAGGGGATGCTAGGGACCTCCAGATCTATGGAAGCCCTCTAGGGGCACTTGTAAGTCACAGTGATGTACCATGATTACGCCTAACCCAAGAATTGATCAAAATAGGAATATCCTGTAGTAAAGGTGGCAGAGACATGACTTTCACTCTATCACCTGTCCTGTCCTTAGGAGGGGGGTAGGCCCTGATACACAACAGCATACAATGGAAACCAGTCTCAGTACAAGCCTTTGAGCCGAGACAGGGTGACTGGCTTTATCCCCAGCTGACATGGAACCCAGAAATGACTGAATGATGGCCAACTCTAATAAAGCCCGTCCACAACAATATCTGGTAAATGGGCAGGGCTGACTCTGTTGGGAAGACGTAACAAATAGCTCTGTAATTCTTACTGATTTGTTTTATAATGAAACTGAGTTCTACCATGATCATACTTCAATATGGTGTAACACACTGGCATTGTTGGTAAGATTCAATTACCTTACATAAATAAGTGAGATGGTAACACCGATACTGATAACCAAACGTATTAGGAGACTGAGTCCAAGCCTTCTCAAAATGTAATACTCATTGAAAATGAGTGTACTGAGGAAGAACTGGACTTCACTAACCATCAGCTAATTTCTACGCTAGTTGTTTCTTTTTCTTTATTTTTTAAAAAGATTTTATTTATTTTTAGAGAGAGGGGAAAGGAGGGAGAAAAGGAGAAAAATATCAATGTGTGGCTGCTTCTTGCACACCCCCTACTTGGGACCTGGCCCGCAACCCAGGCATGTGCCCTGACTGGGAATGTAACTGGCGACCCTTTGGTTTGCAGCCAGCACTCAACCTGCTGAGCCACACCAGCTGGGGCTCTATACTAGACATTTCTATACAAATTTATCACAATGTACATATAGTGGTAGATAGAGGGAAATGAGTAATCTAATTAGTTCAACAATATGCAAATGTATGCAATAGCTCTAAGAACAGATTAGTGGTTTCTTTAAGTCTATCTCTACCCCACACTGGCTCTTCCAAATGTTAGGCATATTCATACTGACATTATTGCTGTATCTGGGATACATATGGCACATTAAAAGTAGAGACATGGAAATAAAGAACAAACTGACAGTGACCAGAGGGGAGTAGGGAGGGGGGAAATGGGGGAAAGAAGGGGAAGATTCGTCAAGGAACATGTATAAAGGACCCACGGACAAAGACAACGGGGTGGAGAGGATTGAATGTGGGAGGTGGGGATGGGCAGGGCAGGGGAGGGGAGTGTAATGGAGGGAAAACGGGGACAACTGTAATTGAACAATTAAAATTAAAAAAAGAAAATCTTATATAATATTAGAAAAGTAAATGCTCAAATATGCTATAAGAGAGTCTAGGCCAAGGGTCAGAGGGTGGCTTGTACACTAAAAGGTTAACTCATGCCCCGACTGGTGTGGCTCAGTTGGTTAGGGGTAGGGGGTACTCTGAAAAGCAAAAGGTCACCAGTTCAATTCCTAGTCAGGGCACCTGCTCGTAGTGGGCTTAGTGGGCTTAGTCCCCCATCAGGGTGCATGAGAGAGGCAAATGATATGTTTCTTTCCCTCTCTTTCTCCCTTCCTTCCCCTATCTCTAAAAATAAATAAATAAAATCTTAAAAAATAAAAAAAATAAAAAGATTAACTCAGCAGGCCTGGGTTTTCAAACCCTGCACATTCCAAAAAAGGCGTGGCCCCTGGCCAACTTCTGAGAGAGAACCTCTAAATCCTTGTATTATATTGCCTGGTAAGACTTCTTTTGTTTGAGAAAGGGGTGTAAGGAAAAGGAGTAACTATTATTGGCTACAGTGCACATTTGTCAAGCAATGACATGTTCTGAAATTGATCATGGTGATAGTTACACAACTCTTTGACTACACTAAAAACCACTGAATTATATCCTTCAAATGGGTTAACTGTATAGTTGTTAATAAACAAAGAATCACGAGATCCTCCACATGATAAATAATCCAACAGAAACGGGAGTCATACCCCTCCTCCCTTCAGACATCATCTTGGTTCCTGCATGTCCAATCTCTCTGGACATGACCCCACCCACCTCTACACCTGTCAGCATCACAGCCGAGTTCCCCTCCAGGAGTGGAGGGCGGTGGCCTTTTACCTGCGTCTGTTTGATCAGCTGATGGAGCTCTGTGAGAAGTTCTGCGATGCGGGAATCAGCAGACACAAGGGCCATGGTATATGGGGCACCTGGGATGGAGGGGGAACAGAAGAGAACCTCGTTAGTTGCTGTTATGGGTTAAACTGCGTCCTCAAAAAAGATATGTCTAAGTCCTAACCCCTGGTACCTGTGAATGTGACCTTACTTGGCAATAGGGTCTTTGTGGATGTGATTAAGATGTGTGTCATACTAGAGGAGTGGTGGGCCTTAATCCAACAGGCCTGGTGTCCTTACAAGAGGAGAAAAGACAGAGAGACACACACAGAGCAGGCTAGGTGGAAAGACACGTACAGAAGGAAGACAGCCATGGGACAGAGGCAGAGACTGGAGTTAGGCAGCTGCAAACCAAGGACCGCCAAGGACTGCTGGCCACCACTAGAAGCTGGGAGAGAGGCACGGCACAGAGCCAGCCTCCTTCTGAGCACCCAAGAAGGAACTCACCCTTAGTTTTGGAACCAAGCCAACCACTTGATTTGGGAATTCTAGAACTGTGAGAGAATACATTTCTGCTGTTTTAAGCTACCCAGTTTGGGATAATTGTTACAGGAGCCCCAGGAGACTAGTGTCGTGGCCAGTAGTCCTGAAATTCTACCCCAATCCAATGATGTCTGTGTTCAACATGTTCAACCAAATCAAGGAGCACTTACTAGGTCGCTTAGAAAAGCAGCATGCCCCAGCCCTGGTCTGCTGACAAATGATTTAAGCATTCTGGTCTCCATTTTAAAAAATCTGTAAAATGGGGATTCAAGTAAAATTTTATATAAGGACACTTTGTATGTCACAAAGCACTGTTACTTTTTTATGATAAAGGGAAGAGAAATTAACCAGCAAAAAATAAAATCTGACTTAAGGAAAGATAAATGTATTGATGAAAGCAAAAGGCAATAAAAAGTTATTAGAAAAATAATAATAAGAGGTGATAAAAGAGTAATCACTACAGGTAAAAACGGACATATGCCTATAAATAAAGGTAGGTTGAAAAACATTAAGAGGAAAAATTTTAGGGTGCTAAAATTTTGTATGATACCTTATCTTTTTAGGTTATACAGTTAATACATCTCCTTACCCACAAAGGTCAGAGTCACACTGAACAGGGCGAGCCCCTCCACAATAGTAAATTGTGAACTCCACACATTTAAATGTTCATATCTTAAAACCTATGCTTCTGTTTATTAAAAAAGTAACACTCAAACCAAGAACAGAGGGGGGCTTCCTCAATCAGATACAGGGCATCTAAGAATGCCCACAACTAACATCCTTCTTAACAGTGAAAGACTGAAATCTTCCCCCCGACCCCAACCCTCCAAAGATCAGAACAAGCCAACACTGTTCTGGAGGCTCTAGCCAGGGAAAGTATGCAATACAATGAAATCAAATAGTGCAGATAGGGAGGGAATTAGTAAAGCTGTATTTGTAGATGACATGACCTTACAATAGAAAACCCTAACCCACTGAATCCACTCAACGACTACTAGAACTAATAAAAAGGTTTGAGTGGCAAGGTTGCAGGACACATGACGGGGCTTCCACCCCCGTCTCTCCCGTGACCCCATCACCTCCCATCATTGTCTGCCTCACACTTTATATTCCAGCAGTACTGAACTGTTCTGCTTTTGACCATACGCCATGTAATTTCGTATCTCCATGCCTTATGTTCATGCTGTTCCCTCTATCTGGGATGTCCTTCGCACAACCAGATCACCCCCAATACTCTGCCTGATTTAATTACTTATTCTCTAAGACCCAATTACTACTGAGTCACCTGCTCTACTAGTGCTAGTCTGGGTTAAATTACCTGTGTTTCCATAATACCCTGCGTATCTCTCCACCTCTGTGCCTACCGAATGACATTAAAATTCTTTGTGCGTATTTGTTTCTTCCCCTATCTCATCCAATCTCTGAGGGTAAGGATCACTTTATGTTCTGTACCTAGCACAGAGAGGGCACACAGTACCCACCATTCTTCCTTCTACTCCCATTCATTCTTCAACCCATCACACAGCCTGGCTCTCCCTCAGTCCCCACTGATTGGCTGGCTCCTGGAACCTTCCTCTGCACTGAACACCTGACCACACGCCACTTATCAAGGCTCTGCTGTTTGCGGTTCCAGGTCTTCAATCTCCCCTACTTCTCTAACCACCTGTGTGACCTTTCTGCTGTCCTCTTCTTCCACCCCAGTGGAAGATCACCCCGGCATCCTCTTCTCATTCTAAGCACTTCCAAGAGGCCCCTCAGACAGCTCACAGTTTCCGCCCTGCACTGCTCTGCCCTCTAGATGTGGGTTAATGGTGTCCATCACTGTCAGGCCGGCTTCCCAAGGGGCAATCCCGGAGTCACCGATTCTTCCTTCTTGCTCATCTCCAGCTGCCCATCTCCATGATCCAGCTCCATTCAAACTCTACTGATTTTGCCTTAGAAGTGTATCTCAAGTACAGTCCCCTGTCTTCCACCACACCTGCCACAGTCTTAGTTTAGAATCTCATCACTGAGAATCTAAATCTCAATTTAGTCTGTCTCATTGTGGGTGGATACAAAGCCTGTTTCTCTTAAGGGGAAAAAAACCCTTTGAGTAGATTAGCAGATGCACATAGTAAAAAAATATTTGAACAATTCAAGAAGTACAATACCTCCCACCCCTAGAGGCAACCACTGTTGTTTCTTCGGTATTTATTTCTCCAGCGATACCACATGTAAATACAAAAGAAAAACCTTTTGCCAATGGTAGCTGCAGAGACAGACAGGCACATGAGATTGAGGTTGAAACGTTCAGCAAACCAAAGTGAGAAAGCTGACCCACATGTTTTGGGTGGGGTGGGGGAGGAGATCATATACCAAACCAATATGCTCACACACAGATCATACTGCAGCCCGCAGGCAGCAGTGTGAAGGGAGGGCTCCGTTTTTGAGAGACATTCCTAGGCCCTCTAACACTCAGCCCCACACCAATTACTGGGTTCCCCACACATGTAAATGGTGACTTGTGACTTTTTAACATGCTTTCATCTCCCCTCGTTTCTGTCCAATGTGAAGTGCTGAGATGAGTTACAGGATTCTGAAGGGTCACTTGGCCTACTGGGTAGTGCCCTGCCTGGGAGAACCATCTCATTTTTTGACTTTACAGCAAACTACTAAACTACTGCTATTTCCAGATCCAGTCAGTTACGACTTTAATTTTCTCAGAAAACACATAAGTAGAGGCAAAGCTTTCTCAGGCTCTCTACTTTGACAATGCCATGTCTGCTGGTGCAAAGCCAAGTAGGAACGAGGTGCCACGTAGGCACGAGGTACTGGGGACTGGAACTACACTTGACCTGAAGCACACCCAACAGAAAGGCCAAGCAGCTCCCAGATGGCAAGACAGCTTCCAGCCCAAGCTGCCTATTAGCAGAGTCCAAGGTTCCCAGGTCAATCTTATCACTATCCTTAAACCATGAGGCCAGCATTTCCTGCAAGATTTCAGGGATTCAGATAGAGGTTAATGCTCTAAACTTTTTTTTTTTTTTTTGGCTCCTAGCACTCTCTTTCCAGTGACTTAGAATGCCAAACCATCTATTTCTACCCAGAGAGGAAACCATTGTTCTGATATTTTTCTTTTTAAAGCTTCTTATTTATTTTCAGACAGAAGTGAAGGGAGGGAGAAAGAGAGGGAGAGAAACGTCCATGTGTGGTTGCCATTCATGCGCCCCCTACTGGGGACCTGGCCTGCAACCCAGGCATGTGCCCTTACTGGGAATTGAACTGTCAACCCTTTGGTGTGTAGGCCAGTTCTCAATCCACTGAGCCACACCAGCCAGGGTTATTGTGATATTTTCCACTACAGATTAGTTATGCCTATTCAAGAACTTCATATCAATGTGCTCATGCCATCCAATTATTTAGCGCCTGGATTCTCCCACTTAACATGTTTTTCAGATTCATCTATGTTGTATGCATCAGGAATCGGTTCCTTTCTACTGTGAAGGAGCATCCTATTGTATGAGCAAAGTAGTTTGTTTTTGTTTTGTTTTTATTTTGTTTTAAGATTTCATTTATTTATTTATTTTTAGAGAGGGAAGGGAGGAAGAGAGGAGAAACATCAATGTGCGGTTGCTGGGGGCCGTGGCCTGCAACCCAGGCATGTGCCCTGACTGGGAATCGAACTTGTTATACTTTGGTTCCCAGCCTGTGCTCAATCCACTGAGCAATGCCAGCCAGGGCTGCAAAGTAGTTTGTTAAACCAGTTCTTTAAATGGTGCCTGGGCTCTTTCTAGTTTTGGGCCATTATATATGAAATGGTTCTGAGCAGTTATATGAGTCGTTTTTCAGGCAGATTTTCATTTTTCTTGAATAAATACATAGGTTTGGCCCTGGCTGGTATGGTTCAGTGGACTGAGCATGGGTCTGGGAACCAAAGGGTCGCCGGTTCAATTCCCAGTCAGGGCACATGGGTTGTGGGCCAGGTCCCCAGTAGGGGGTGCGTGAGAGGCAACCACACATTGATGTTTCTCTCCCTTTTTCTCCCTCCCTTCCCTTCTAAAATTAAATAAATAAACTCTTTTTAAAAATACTTAGGTCTGAGGCATATATTTAGTGTCATAAGAAACTAAGTAGTTGTACTCTTTTCCACTCCCAACAACAATGTATGAATTTCCACTTGCTCTATATTCTTGCCAACATACAGTGTTGTCATTTTTATTTAGTTTAAACAATTTTAGCCATCCTAGCCAGTGTGAAGGAGTGTTTCATTGTGGCTTTAATGTGCACTTCTCTGGTGACTAACGACGCTGAGTGCCTTCTGTAGTGCTTATTTGGCTTCCTTGATGGCTTATCTGTCCAGGTCTTTTGCCTCTTTTTTAATTAGGTTGTCTTTTTATTACTGATTTTTAAGAGTTAGTTATATATTCTGGATGTAAGTCTTTTGTCAAATGTGAATTTTTAAAATTATTTCCCCTAGTCTGTGCCTTGCCTATTCATCTTAGTGGTGTCTTTTGATTAACAAAGTTTTATTTTATTTATTTTTTAGAAACTGGTATTTCTTTTTTTTTTTTTTAAAGATTTTATTTATTTATTTTTAGAGAGGGAAGGAGAGGGAGAGAGAGAGAGAGAGAAACATCAATGTGCGGTTGCTGGGGGACATGGCCTACAACCTAGGCATGTGCCCTGACTGGGAATCGAACCTGCGATGCCTGGTTCGCAGCCCGCGCTCAATCCACTGAGCTATGCCAGCCAGGGCAGAAACTGGTATTTCTTTAAAAAAATTATTTTAAAGAGAGAAAAGGAGGGGGGAGAGAGAGACAGACAGACACAGACAATGACTTGTTATTCCACTCACCTACGGATTCAGCGGTTGATTCTCGTATGCGCCCTGATGGGAGACGGACCCTGCAGCCCTGGTGCACTGGGGGAAGGCTCCCACCAACTGAGCAACCCAGCCAGGGCTAATTCACTCTTAAAGGGTTCAATTCAGTGTTGTTGTTTTTAAGTATATTCACAAGATTGTGTAACCATCACCACTATCTTAGGATATTTTCATCACCCCAAGAAAAAACTCTGTACCCATCAGCAGTCACTTCCTATTCCTCCGCCCCTCAATCCCTGGCAACCATTATTCTACTTTCCGTCTCTATGGTTTTGCCTTTTCTAGAGAGTTCACATAACAGAATCATACAATAAGCAGGCTTTTGTGACTACCTTCTTTCACTTAGCATAATGTTTTTAAGGTTCATCCATGTTGTAGAATGTATCAGGACTTCATTCCTTTTACAGTTAATAAAATTCCATTGTATGGATATATGCCACTTTGCTTACCCATTCATTAGTTGATGGATGCTGGGAACCGCTCTGCCTGGTTTCAGAAGCTGTAATCCCCCCATGGCTAAGGCTGAGTGAGAGACCTTGGGACCACAAGCCACTAAAGAGACAAAGCTTATCTCCCTGACAGGGGCACTGCCTCTGCCCCCTTTATTTCACCCTGCCTGGCCCCCAGTGCATGACTGGTTAGCCAATGATGAGTAACCCCTCCCTCAAGGGAGGGATGACCTAAGATGGTCACGGGGGGGGGGCCCTCAGGGAAGGACATGGGGGGTTACAGCAAAAGCTGGTGATGGATCCTCACCCCTTGGCTTTGACAAAGTCTGAGTCCTCATTCTGTCTGCAAGAAGTCTCCTAATCTCTTGGCTGCTTTACTTCTCCTGCCTGACTGAAGCCTGAAACAGTGAGAAGGTGGTGCAGCCCTGTGCTGGAAAGGGTGGGTCCCCCCCTCCTTGGTGATCAGGCCTGAGAAAAATATGTAAAATCCTGTGACACCTGCTTTGCTAAGAATGCTCTTAATTTTCTGATAACAGTCTGAGCAGGAAATGAGTTTGCTTCCCAAAGTTTTGTAACCCTTTAGCAAACAGATCCTGACTGAAAATAAGCCCTCATAGTTCTTTGTATGTTATCTATTATTTGATCTTTACTCCCTGACAATAACTGATGAGCTTTATCTGTATTTCTGTGCAAACTGAACCCAATAAAAGCCCACTGAGGAAAAGGCTCTCGGTCCTTCTCCTTTAAGATATCGGCCACCTTTCCTCCCCAAGTAGATCATGTCTTGGTAGACTTATTCTCATCCATAGCGGCCAGTGGGGCGGGGGTGGGGTGGGGGGGGCAGGGTGCCCTATGGGCAGAGCCCCCCCCCACAGATGGACATTTGGGCAAAACTACTTTTATACAAAGATTTGGAACTCCTCCTCTGTGGCTATCTTTTTTCTAAAACACACCTCTGTCATATTGCCTACAAGGCATTAAAACCAACAATAAACAAACAGGAAATCACCAGTGTCATTTCCTTCTTCTGAGTCTCCCGCACAGTGACTGCCTGTTCTGATCACTCTCCAGTGCCTTCAAACAGTGGGGTTTTAACCCAGTATCTTGTGCAGAGTTTATACTCAGTATCTGCAGGAAAGCTGGCCTGACATCATTACTGGAGCAACCTGAGCATCTTGCCTGGCACCTTTTCTCCATTTTGGTAACAGCGCTGTAATTTCCTTTTGGGAAACTGTCCCTTACCTTGGCTCCAAGGAGGAGTATACTAGTAATTTTGGATTGTATTCTGGACATTGTGAGTGATGTACTACAGACTCTGGATTCTGTTTTGTTCTTCTTAAGAGCACTATTATTATTACTTTTTGAAGCAAGCAAATTAAAGTATTACATTCTTCCTGACCACCAGGACTAGTTCAGGAAGAAATATGTGGCCCAAGTCTGGCCAAAATCAATTTCAGATCTTTTGCTGGAGCTATCTGCAAAGAGATGCCCTCTTTCAGTTGTTGGTTAAGAGAGTAGCACGAAAGCCTGGAACTGATAGAGGCTTTTGCCTGCCTGAGAGGGAAACCAACATGGAGGAAAGCAGAGCTGAAAGACAGAAAATAGTGGTGACATAGTTTAGTCTTCTGGAGATAGCCATGTCTGAAGCTGGCATACCCAGGACTCTTCAGTTAGAGTCAATAAATACCTCTTTTCACTTAGGCTGGTGTTTGGTTAGCTTTGTCATACCTGCAACCGAGAAGTTTGACTACTAAGAGGTAATACTTAGGAACAAAGGTTGCAGAATGAAAATACATATTAATTGCTAAACACCCCGCCTAAAACAGCACTCTGGTCCCTACTAGCAGCCTAGGTCTCACACAAATCCAAACATCCTATACTTAACAGTCTAAAACTAATTCCACAGGGCTTAAGACAACACGAGTTTTGTTCTGAATCAAGGGGAAGCAAGGGGTCTAAAACCCTACACTCAGACCCCATACCACCAACCCAGCCACCATCAATAAGCATGTACATTCATCACTTGGGTTTTTAAAAAGTAAAGGAGAAAGTGACACTTGTTTCCCCTAGTACCTACTACGCTTCTTACTGGAGCTTACACAGGTGATCCCCATTTAAACCTTACAGCAATTCTGTCCCGGCCAGGTAGCTCAGTCAGTTAGAGTGTGGTCCCAATATGCCAAGGTCGCAGGTTTGATCCCCAGTCAGGGCATACATAAGAATCAACCAATGAATGAATGAAAGGATGGAACAACAAATCAATGTCCCTCTCTCTCTCTTAAATAAATAAATAAATTAATTAAAAACCTTTGAGCAATTCCATACGCACACCCTTTTTGTATCTGGGAGAACTGAAGTTCAGATAGGTTAAGTTATGCTAGGTACCTCATGAAATACTGGTACTTAAGCTGGGATTCCATGACTAAAAACTCTAAAATCTACGGTCTTCCTTTCAACTTCCAGTTTGTTTGTTTGTTTTTAAAGATTTTATTTATTTATTTTAGAAAGAGGGGAAGGGAGAGAGAAGGAGGGAGAGAGACATCAGTGTGTGGTTGCCTCTCACATTCTGACAAGGCCCATGACCCAAGCATGTGCCCTGACCAGGAATGGAACTGGCCACCCTTTGGTTTGCAGGCTGGCACTCAATCCACCGAGTCACACCAGCCAGGGCCAATTCCAAGTTTTGTCACAACTTCATATATTCAATAGCAAAAGAGATCAAGGATATCGTGAGCAAATAGAAGCATTTGTCTATAGTAAACTGCCAATTATCTCTTAGGTTATTAGATTACACTGATGGTGATTTATTGTGGCACCTGAAAAAAAGAGGTAGAAAAATAAAAGTAATAATGACAGCTATTCCTTACTAAGTATCTACCATATGCTAAGCACTTTTTGTGGATTACCCTATGTAACCCTCCTAACAATCCTGCAAAGTACGTACTATTCACTTAGTACTAATGGAAGCTTGCATCTCAGAGGAATGAATGACTTTATCAAGACAATGCAAGTAAGAAGTGGCAGAAGTGGGCTTCAAATCCAGAGTTGTCCTACTGTACAACCTAAATCTCGAAGGACTCAAATGGTCCTTTTTATCATCAACACCCAACTCTCTTGGTTTATGTTCACCATACTACCTTCTACTCCATGGATATAGTAAACACAAATCCTGACTGACATAAAATATTTTTTTCCAATGCAGATGATTCATCAAAAATCTAAATAAGATTCACTTTTAAAACCTTTGTAAGAATCTCTGTATACAAATTTGGAAATTAGGAAAAAAAACAAGGCCCATGACTACCACATGTCTCAGCTGCCAGCTCCAGAAAGTTGGTCACTAAAAAACCTATGGACTGACAGTGGCTTGAGTGCAGGCCTGTGAACCAATGAGTTGCTGGTTCGATTCCCACTCAGGGTACATGCCTGGGTTGCAGGCCAGGTCCTCAGTAGGGAGTACACAAGAGGCAACCACACACTGATGTTTCTCTACCTCTCTTTCTCCTTCCCTTCCTCTCTCTAAAAATAAATAAATAAAATCTTAACAAAAACAAAAACAAAAAACTTATGAACTGAACACTGGCTGGTGTGGCTGGCTCAGTGGATTGAGTGCCGGCCTGTGAACCAAAGGGTCACTGGTTTGATTTCCGGTCAGGGCATGTGCCTGGGCTGCAAGCCAACTCCCCAGTGGGGGTGTGTGCACAAGGTAACCACACATTGATGTTCTCTCCCTCTCTTTCTCCTTACCTTCCCCTCTCTCAAAAAACAAATAAATAAAGTCTTAAAAACAAACAAAAAAAACTAATGCCTGAAATGCCCTTTAATTTCCCCTCTGAATTTTGCAAATTTACTCATCTTTTAGGGTTCAAATCAAATGGTAGCAATGTTAACACTTTTATAGCAGTATTTGCCAACTTTTTCATGCCATGGCACACAGAGAACATGATAATATTTGTATGGTACACTGGGGTAAAGAACAAAGCTGCTTACGGCCACCCGGGCTCCTCTCACCTGCCCCAATGCCAAGGGCAATCAAAACTTCCAAAGCAGCCCTGGCTCATGTGGCTCAGCAGATTGAGCTCTGGCCTGTGAACCAAAAGGTCACTGGTTTGATTCCCAGTCAGGGCATACGCCTGGGTTGCAGGCCAGGTCCCAAGCTGGGGGTGTGTATGAGGCAACTGATGTATCTCTCACACATCTGATGTTTCTCTCCCTTTCTCCCTCCCTTCCCCTCTCTCTAAAAATAAATAAAATATTTCAAACAAACTTCCAAAGTACCATACCCAAACTTTCATTCTTGCACTTGTCACATATATACTTAAAGACTGTTTCACTTGCTTGTCTCTTCTGCCAGACTCTGAGCTCTCAGCACAGTGGGATGCAGTTTTACTTATTTTCTATTTCCAGCTACTAGCACAGGACCTGGCACCTACTAAGTCCTCAAAACAGAGTACTGAACTGTATCCTGCAAACCTCCTAAACAGTCTTTCAAATTATAAACACAGCAACAATTCCAAGGCTGGGCTAATCAATATCTTCTTCCTAAATTCAGAAAAAAAACTAGCTGTTATCAACATATTCTAAGAGGGATTGTCTACTTCCACCTCTGGAGAAGAGGTAATTCCCCTTTATAAATCCACTCATTTAACAATATTTATCAAGTACCTACTTGATGGCAGGTATGTGGGATAGCAGTGAGAGAGACATTCTCTGCCTTGCTGTTAGGAAACTAGAAAGATACAGAGACGTTAAACAGTTCCATACTTATCTGTAGGTGAAATAAACACTCTAAGGGGGACATATAGGACAGAATACAGATAAATAGATAAATCTCAATAATGACAGAGTGTCGAAGAACTGAAAACAAATTCTCAGGCAAAAAAGACCAACCAAGTGCCAAAGAGAAAATCTACAATTAAACGCTCAGTAGTGAAACTTCAAAGCTTCAGGGATAAATATGTGCTAACAGATTGATGGAGGATGAGGAGACAGGAGAAACGAAAGGCACCAAGGGTAACTCTAGGTGTCTGGCCTGAGAAACAGGAAGAACGAGAAGACTGGGGAAGGTGAAGGGTAAAACTCAAAATGTCAGTCATTTAAGAGATGCGCAGTGAGAGCTGGATATACAAATAATAAAAGCCTGGAATTCAAGAAAGAGAACTAGGTTTGAAAATGGGGACTTGAGAGTTGTCATAACAGATGGTATTTATATATAAAACCTTGAAATGTATAACTCCTGGGAAGCGAAAGCAGGGAAGAGATTAGTGTGAGGCCTTGGGGCAGTACAACCCATTCAAGGAAGGGGGGCAAGGACCAGCAAAGGAGAGGCCAGAGAGAGCTGAGGCTAAGGGAGAGAATGTTCTCCACGGCAAATGAACAACGTGTTTCAAGAAGGAACAGTGATCGGCTGCATCAAAGTGAATTTGGCGACCTGGAGTTCACTGGTTGCTTTGACAAAGACCTATTTCAGTGGAGCGGTGTGGGCCAAGGCTTGACTGGACTGGGGCCGAAAGAGACTCGTTGGAGAAAAGATCCTAATGAGTAGATTGAAGCTTTGCTTGCAAAAGGGGGCAGAGTTGAGAAAAGGCGATTGGAGGTATAATGAGGGAGAATGAGGTTGTTTTGTTAAAAGGGGCACATCTTGAGAATAGAATAAAAACTGTCAGAGTTCAGAGCCCATCCTCAGCCCTCGTCTTCTGGCACCTGGGCTGAGTACCCCACCTTCGCTGGCCTCCGCAGTAAACTCCGCGGGTGGCTGCTTCCCAAGCTTGCGAAACCTGCCAGCGCACGCGTAGACCCTAAAGGCCCGCGCCGGCCCTCCTTCCCCGAGCCCCGCCTCTCTACAGAGAAACGGGCGTGCGCGCGCCACCTTCACAGGAGTGGAGGAATGGGGACGCAGTGGGAGGACCCTAGCCCTCCGCTCCCGCCATTCCCCCAGCGTCTCACAAAGCGACCCATCCCCACCTACCGATCCACAGGCTGAACAAACTCGTTGCGCTGGAAACTGCGAGGGCGGGCGTCGGCTCGCCCCTCGAATGCTTTCCAAAGCCTGTGGATAATAACGCGCTTGCTTTCGAAGATTCGCGGCACGTCGAGGACAGCGCTTTTTCCCTTTTGCGAGCTGAGTCGCAGCGCGGGCGACCCCTCTACGCGCGCCGTTCACTCTCCGTGACGTGCCGCGTTGCCCCTTGGGAAATGTAGTTTTTGCTTTACACACTTTCCCACTCTAAAGCCGAACCTTATTTTAACAAACCAGGTTCCCGCAAGGTTGTAAATAAACGCCTCGCTTTTGCTGAGAAAAAAAAAAAACAAAAAAAAAAACAACCAGGGTCCTTGTAGATTTTCAGTATTCTTTCCTATTCCTCAAAACTTCTGTAAGAGAATGATTTTTCTTTGTTATTAAATTTCTTGGGGTAACACTGCTTAAAAAGCATACTTTTTTTTTAAGACTAGGAAAGAATATTGTTGATTGAGGGAGAGCAATGGGTGTATGAGAACTCTGTTTTCTGCTTCAACTTTGCTGCAAACCTAAAACTGCTCTAAAAAGAAGTCCATTTATTACATTTTGAAAATAATTTTTTTAAAGTTAATTTTTTTTAAGATTTTATTTATTTATTTTTAGAGAGAGGAGAGAGGGGGTTAGATAGAGAGGGAGAGAAACATTGATGGGCTGCCTCTCAAAGCACCCCGAACAGGGGACTGAACCTGCAATCCAGGCATGTGCCCTGACCAGGCATCGGACCATCGCCAACCAAGCAAGCCACACTGGTCAGAGCTAAAAATAATTTTTTAAAAAAGCAAATCCGTAGACCCAGAAATCGTGCTTTTAGCGAACCTCCGCAGGAACTTATTAAGGATGAGCAAACGTTTAACTATAATGGTTTGTGTGATAGTATCTTATAGTTTCTTACATAACCCCTATCAAAATTATGATTATATATTTATCAGTTTGATTATTTGATACACTGGCCAACTCAGTGCGGTTAGGACCATCTGTTTTGTTCACCTGTGTTTTCCTAGTACCTGGTATAGTGTCTGGCACATAATATCCCCTCCATATTTTGGTATTTATTAGAAGAATCTGAGACTTCAACACAAACTGTTTCAGCCCAAAACTTCACACATCATTTTCATCCATTAAACTTTCTTTTCCTTCTGTGGTGTCCTACTCAATGAATGGGGTGACCATTTACTTAGCCTCAGCTCTATATTCTGCATTTTATGAGACTTATGCCACCAGGAATTTCACAAAGTTTGCATTTGTAAAGGCCTCAGGAGCTATTTTTACTCAATGTCAAATATGGACCTTAGTTGCTCCACAGAATATATTTGGGACTCAAAATAATTTGTTTTAATCTTTCTGTAATTTCTGTTGTTTCTACAATAAAACTGTATTACTTGATTAATATTTATTTATTTATTTATTTATTTATTTATTTATTTATTTATTCTATTACAGTTGCCCCAATTTTCCCCGGTTGCTCTGCCCTGCCTACCCATTCCACTCCCGCTCCCACAGTCAGTCCCCACCCTGTTGTCCATGTCCAAGGGTCATGTATTCTTGTTTTTAACTAGGCCCTTCCACTTCTTTCCTCCCTTCCTTTCTTCCCCCTCCCCTCTGGTTCCTGTCAGTCTGTTCCTTGTTTCCACGCCTCTGGTTCTATTAAAAATATGGAAGCTCCACGAATTTGTGTGTCATCCTTGTGCAGGGGCCATGCTAATCTTCTCTGTATCATTCCAGTTTTGGTATGTGTGCTGCCAAACTGAGCACTACTTGATTAGTTTTTAAAAAGTGTTTTAGAGTATTGTCCATATGTTAGGGATAGCTCTGTCTTCACCTTCACATCCAAATTCCTCAAAAAGAATTATGGGTCGTCACTTTTCATTTTCTTACCTCCCACTCAGCAACAGTGGTCCAGTCCAGTACCTGGGAGTTAATCCTTGAAAACACCCTTTCCCTCCCCTTACATATTCAATTCATCACTAAGTGTCTGCAATATAAAAATAAGAACAGCTTGAGTTTGCTGGGCACTTACTATGTACGTATCAGGCACTGCTGGAATGCATTACATGTATTCATTTGTGTGCCATAGCAGATCCACTTTTCATCTCTACCACATCCACCCTAGGACAAGGTGCCTTTGCTCTTGGCAACAGAAGTGCAGAATCTTTTTATTTTTTAAAATCCTGGATGCAGAGGTTGAGTTGCTCATTTTTAAAGAGACCCTCACCCGAGGATATTTATTTGAGAGAAAGAGAGAGAGATCAATTGGTTGCCTCCTGTATGTGCACAAACCGGGGATCAAACCCACAGCCTAGGTCCTAGGTATGTGCCCTGACCAAGTAGGGAATCAAACCTGCAACCTTTTGGTGTAAGGGACGACGCTCCAACCAACTAAGCCACCTGGCCAAGGGTCATTTCTCACTTTATGGCACACTATCATTCTGCAATGGCTTCTCTCTTGATTTATATGTTTATGGTCTTTTATCTCTTTTTTTCTACTCTTGCCAGCTTCCCCAGTGGTATGTGGGAGTGTCTTTGGAAAACATATGTGTTGTTTAGTGTGCATGTATTTTTAATGTACCTAAGTGGTATTGTGCTATGTACCTCACTCTATTTCTTACTCTTTCCACTCAGCACCACACTTTTAAGACCTGTCCTTGTTGCTGTGTGTATACTTAGTCTGTTATTTGGAACACCTGTGCAATATTTCATAACATTTTAATTATTCAGACCCGTGATGATGGACCTGTGACAGTGAATGCCCCATGCATGTTCCCTTGTGGCCTGTGTGGAGATTTTTCTGGGATATATTGCAATATACCCACTAAAAGGACTGAATAATAGCCTCTTAAATTGTCTCCACTCATCCATTCTGCCTAGGGAAATCTTAAAATGCAAGTGTGTTTGTGTTCATCCTGCCCCAAAGCCTCCTCTTATCCATTTTGCCCCAAAGACTCCTTTTATCCATTTTGTGTGGGTGCGGGGAGAGACTCCCAGCCTCACAGGAGAGTTTGTTGGAGAGACCCTGGAACATGCAGAAGCCCACCCACATGGGAATTAGCACCAGAAAGTCCCAGTTTCCTTGGGGGAAGTGGCAGAAGGGACTGAAGTCTGACAGAGCGGAGCAAGCGCCATTGTTTCCTCTCCGACCCTGCCCCCACATACAGTGCCACAACCCAGCTACTGGGTTGAGCAGCCCTGGTGAACACCTAAGGCTCAACCCCTCATACAAACAGGCGTGACAAGACAAAAAAAAAAAAAAAAGGTCCAAACAGAAGAACAGACCAGAGCTCCACAGCAAATACAACTAAGTGACCAAGAGATAGCCAACCTATCAGATGCACAGTTCAAAGCACTGATGATCAGGATGCTCACAGAATTGGTTGAATTTGGTCACAAATTAGATGAAAAAAAGAAGGCTATGCTATGTGAAATAAAGGAAAACATACAGGGAACCATTAGTTCCCTGTATGGGGAATAGATGGGAAGAAAACTGGGACTCAAATCAATGGAGTGGACCAGAAGGAAAAAAGAAACAACCAAACAGAAAAGAATGAAGAAACAAGAATTAAAAAAAAAATGAGGAGAGGCTTAGGAACCTCCACGACATCTTGAAATGTTCCAACATCTGAATTATAGGGGTATCAGCAGGGGAAGAGGAAGAGCAACAAGTGGAAAAGTTATTTGAACAAATAATAAAGGAGAACTTCTTCCATCTGGCAAAGGAAATAGACTTCCAGGAAGTCCAGGAAGCTCAGAGAGTCCCAAAGAAGTTGGACCCAAGGAGGAACACACCAAGAAACATCATAATTACATTAGCCAAGATTAAAATGAAGGACAGAATCCTAGAAGCAGCAAGAGATAACGGGACAGTCACCTACAAAGGAGTATCCATCAGACTGTCAGCTGATTTCTCAAAAGAAATCTTGCAGGCAAAAAGGGGCTGGAAAGAAGTATTCAATGTCATGAAAGGCAAGGACCTACATCCAAGATTGCTCTATCCAGCAAAGCTTTCATTTAGAATGGAAGGGCAGATAAAGTGCTTCCCAGATAAGGTCAAGTTAAAGGAGTACATCATCACCAAACCTTTATTATATGAAATGTTAAAGCGACTTATCTAAGAAAAAGAAGATAAAAAACATGTGTAGTAAAATGACAGCAAACTCACAATTAATAACAACTGCACCTAAAACAAAAGCAAAAACAAACTAAGCAAACAACTCGAACAGGAACAGAACCACAGAAATGGAGATCACATGGAGGGTTAGCAACAGGGGAGTAGGAGGAGGAGAGAGAGGGAAAAGATACAGAGAATAAGTAGCAGAGATGGTAGGTAGAAAATAAACAGGGGGAGGCAAGAATAGTATGGGAAATGTAGAAGCTAAAGAACTTATGACACATGGACATGAACTAAAGGGGGGGATGTGGGTGGGAGAGGGTGTGCAGGGTGGAGGGGAATGAAGGGGGGAAAGTGGGACAACTGTAATACATAATCAATAAAATAAAAAATAAAAATAAATAAAATTAACCAGAAAATAACCCTGACCCCTCAATACCCACATTTTGATTAATCAACGTAATAAAGGACATACCTGGAAAGCTAATCAGTGTTCTGTTAAGACCCTCCCCTGAGACCTCCCCTAGGATTCCTGGTGGCCAGAAAAAGATAAAAAACCTCAAGATATAGGACTCACAGTGTTACAGGGTGCAGCCAAGAGGGGGGGGACCCCAAATGGACATTTGAAATGGGGACCAGAACTCAAGGGGTCCAGAGATGCTAAGATGTTTTTTTTACCTCTTCCCCCCCACCACAGGTGTGAGTTGGGGGAAGGGGCACACAGAGCAAGAACATGCAGGGCAGCTATGCAGCTAATCCATGGCATGGTCATTTAACATACCTATAGCCTTGGGCTGGTTGCTTGAATATGCTAAATAGCTATGGCCATGCTCTGGGCTAGGGGGATGGAAAGGAACACCTCCCTGAGACATGACTAGGAGCAGGTCCCCTGAGTTTCAGCGCTTGGGTGGGAGCTCGGAGGAGATTGGTTCCAGGACATGGGGTGACACTTGCCCAGACCCATGATGGTGACCAGAAAAGCTGGAAAGGACAGCAGATTGAGGGCAAGTGTGGCCAAGTGTAGGAGGAGTCGGAAATAGGGCTGCAGAGGAAGTTTGGCGC
>PVIA01016240.1:0-19631 GCA_004024845.1 Tonatia bakeri | reverse complement strand
TATCCACACACAGATGTGGGACCAACTGGCCTGCCAGCTACCACCCTGCCACAAGTCCTCTCTACCCTGGCTGCTTGTCTCCACCCCTCCTACCACTCTAAATGAATGTTTCTTCTTTAACTCTTTGGTTGTCTGGCTTCCATAGAGTTCAATATTCTGGCAGTTCTGGTTATTTTTTGTTTTAAAATTTGTTGTTGTCCTTCTTTTGGTTGTGTGAGAAGGCAAAGTGTATCTACCTATGCCTCCATCTTGGTTGGAAGTTCAGTTCACCCTAGCTTGATGCCTGTGTTGGTGGCCAGAGCTGTTTCACGTATAGAGCACATTAAAAAAATAGAAAAACCAAAGATAATTTAAAAAGGAATTCACCTTGTAATACTCCCATACTTCTAGTAAAGAAGGAAGTGGATTTGATGATGATAGACAACCACTGTATCAATTTGTATAGGATCTTAGATAAGTAAATAAATGTGTTGTTCCATTAAGTCCTGTAGTTCTTAACCCTACAATTATTCTTATTTTAGTACCACAGTCTGCTAAGTTTTTCTCTGTAGCATGTCTATGTTTTGCTTCTCCTTTCCTGTTCCTCTAGCTAATGAGTCTAAATTCTTTTTTAAAAGTTTTTATTTATTTATTTTTAGAGAAAAGGAGGAAGAAACAGAAGAAGAGAAACATCAATGTGTGGTTGCCTCTTGTGCATCCCCTACTGGGGACCTGACCTGGCCTGCAACCCAGTCATGTGTCCTCACCAGAAATTGAATCAGGGACCTTTTGGTTCACAGGCCGGTGCTCAAAGGCAAAATTCTTGTTTGATTTTATTTACTAAGGACTCCAGTATTCATGGCAAAGGATTCCCTAAGGATTTCAGGACTCTCCTATTATTTCCTCTAGTTATTCACAGGAAAACTTATGGAAGTTTGTGCCACTGGAAGGATCTATAATTATTCCACATGTAGGGGATTTTCTGGTAGCTTCTGAAACTAAAGAGTGATGCAAAATTGGTACTTTGGCTTTCTTACAATTCTTTGCTTCACCAGGGCATGAGTACTCTCTGGACAATTTCTAATATTACCTAAGTGAAGTAAAATATTTAGGTGTCAAGTGAAGGCTGCGATTTAGCAGATGAGAGAGCCAACTATGATAAAAACAACTTAGACAATCTGGGGTGCTGAAGGATACTTCAGGCAGTGGGGCCCAGCTTCTGCAGAGAGGGCAAAGCCTCTGGTGGAGCACTTACTTGATGATTCTCCAAAGCCTTTGTGTGGTCTCTAGAATATGTGAGGCTTGTGAACAACTGAAACTGGCTGTAGTCCCTTCCCTAGCTTTGGGGATTTCAAATTTTGAAAAACCTTGTTTTGACATGAAAATAAATGCACTGGAATTTTAATTCAAAAGGTGGAGTTACACTATAGGCCAATGGCACATTTCTCAATTCTTCTGGATGCTCTGCCACTGGGAGTGCCTGGGTACTTCTGAGTGGTGGCAGCAGCCACCACACTTAGTGAAAAGGCTCAAGCCCTTACCTTCAGTCACTTACTTGTATGTCTTACATGCTGTGGCAGCTATCTTACCACTATATAAGACAGCATTTATCATCATGCTATCTGACTAACCATGAAAAAACATTATCCAATCCTAGTTTTGTGTTTGAAAGATGCAAGCTCCTAAACCCTGCTACTCTTTTACCAGATCCTGACCAAACAGATGATCATAAGTGTACAATGGTAATAGAAGAAGACACTAAGTAGCAACCTGAGTTTTCTTATATTCCTGTTTAAAAGGTGTATTTGATAATGTTTATTGATGAGTCGATATACCTAGGATGAAAAGGGCCATCATGGGGCTGCACACGCTGTGGTGACTGCTCAGGAAATAATGGAATCCTATATTGTGCCTGTTATTAGATCAGCACTATCAGCCAAGTTAATAGCAGCTGTAGGGCTGCAATTCTTGGTTTGGAACTTACAGTGAATCTGTATTCTGGTAGTAAATATATGTTTGGTTTATGTCATAAAATGGGGTCAATTTGAAAAAGAATGTATTGTTCCCTCATGCACAGTTGGTGGGAATACAGATTGGTGCAGTCACTGTGGAAAGCAGTATGGAGTTACCTCAAAAATTAAAAATGGGACTGCCCTATGACCCACTTATTTCACTTCTAGGAGTATATGCAAAGAAACCTGAAACATTAATTCAAAAGAATATATGCAGACTTCCGACCAAGATGGAGGCGTAGGTAGACACACTGTGCCTCCTTGCACAACCAAAAGAAGGATAACAACAATTTAAAAACAAAAAGCAACCAGAACTGACAGAAAATTGAACTGTATGAAAGTCTGATAACCAAGGAGTTAAAGAAGACACATTCATCCAGACCGGTAGGAGGGGTGGAGACAGGTAGCCAGGGCAGAGAGGACTCATGGCCAGGTGGTGGCTGGAGGACCAGGGCGGGCAAGGTGGCAGCTGGCAGACCGGCAAGGCAGCAGATTGCAGATGGGGCGGTCCCACATTTGCGCTCAGATAAACTAGGAGAAAAAAGTGGGGAGTGAGACAGACTGCATAACCCAGGGCCCCAGCATGGGTAAAAAAAAAAAAAAGCCTCAAACCACTGATTGAAAACACCTGTGTGGGTTGAGGCAGCGGGAGAAACTCCCAGCCACATAGGAGAGTTCATTGGAGAGACCCACTGGGTCCTAGAATGTACACAAACCCACTAACATAGGAATCAGCACCAGAAGGGGCCAATTTTCTTGGGGGAAGCGGGGGAAGCGACTGAGATCCGGCAAGCGCCATTGTTCCCTCTCAGACCCCTTCCCTACATATAGCGTCACAACCCAGCAATGTGGGTTACCCCGCCTGGGTGAATACCTAAGGCTCCACCCCTCACTATGTAACAGGTGCATCAAGATACACACAAAAAATGGCCCAAACAAAAGAACAAGATCAAAGCTACAGAAAAAATACAACTAAGCGATGAAGAGATAGTCAACCTATCAGATGCACAGTTGAAAACACTGGTAATCAGGATGCTCACAGAATTGGTTGAATTTGGTTGCAAATTAGATGAAAAAAAATGAAGGTGATGCTAAGTGAAATAAAGGAAAATATACAGGGAACCAATAGTGATGGCAAGGAAACTGGGACTCAAATCAATGGTGTGGACCAGAAAGAAGAAAGAAACAACCAACCAGAAAAGAATGAAGAAACAAGAATTCAAAAAAATGAGGAGAGGCTCAGGAACCTCGAGGACATCTATAAACATTCTAACATGTGAATTATAGGGGTACCAGAAGGAGAAGAGGAATAGCAACAGATTGAAAACTTATTTGAACAAATAATAAAGGAGAACTTCCCCATTCTGGCAAAGGAAATAGACTTCCAGGAAGTCCAGGAAGCTCAGAGAGTCCCAAAGAAGTTGGACCCAAGGAGGAACACGCCAAGGCACATCATAATTACATTAACCAAGATTAAAATGAAGGAGAGAATCCTAGAAGCAGCAAGAGACAAGGAGACAGTAACCTACAAAGGCGTTCCCATCAGACTGTCAGCTGATTTCTCATAAGAGATCTTCCAGGCAAGAAGGGGCTGGAAAGAAGTATTCCAAGTGATGAAAGGCAAGGACCTACATCCCAGATTGCTCTATCCAGCAAAGCTTTCATTTAGAATGGAAGGGCAGATAAAGTGCTTCTCAGATAAGGTCAAGTTCAAGGAGTTCATCATCACCAAGCCCTTATTTTATGAAATGTTAACGGATTTACCTAAGAAAAAGTAGATAAAAAATATGAACTTTAAAATGACAGCAAACTCACAATCACTAACAACCACACCTAAAACAAAAACAAAAGCAAACTAAGGAAACAACTAGAATGGGAACAGAACCATAGAAATGGAGATCACATGGAAGGTTATCAACAGGGGAGTGAGGGGAGGAGAGAGGGGGAAGAGGTACAGAGAATAAGTAGCATAGATGTTAGGTAGAAAATAGACAGTGGGAGGGTAAGAATAGTATGGGAAATGTAGAAGCCAAAGAACTTATATGTACGACCCATGGACATGAACTAAAGTGGGGAAATGTGGGTGGGAGGGGGTGTGCGGGGTGAAAGGGAGTGAGGGGGGGAAAGGGACAACTGTAATAGCATAATCAATAAAATACATTTTTTAAAAAAGAATATATACACCCCTATGTTCACTGCAGCATTATTTACAATAGCCAAAATTTGGAAGCAGCCCAACTGCCCATCAGTAGGTGAATGGATAAGAAAGCTTAGGTACGTTTACACAATGAAATACTACTTGGCCATAAAAAAGAAAATCTAGCCCTTTCAGGCAGCATGGATGGACCTGGAGATCATTATAAGCCAATAAGAGAAAGATAAATACCATGTGATTTCACTCACATGTGGAATCTAATGAACAAAATAAACTAACAAAACAGAAACAAACGCATAAATAGAGAACAGACTGACAGCTCTCAGAAGGGAGTGGGGTTTCAGGGCTCAGTGAAAAAGATGAAGGAATTAAGAAAAAAACTTACAGATACAGACAACAGCATGGTGATCACCAGAGGGAAAGGGGGTGGGAGAGGGAGGAAAGGTTAAAGGGGGGATATATAGTGATAGAAGGAGACTTGGCATGGTGAACACAATATAATATACAGATGATGGATTACGGAATTGTATACCTGAAACCTATATAATTTTATTAATCAATGTCACTCCAATAAATTAAATAAAAATAAATAAAAAGAGATTCTTGACTTCAATGGAAACTAATTGATTTTTCTCATGGAAAATTAATATCTGAGTTGTTAGAGGCTTCACAGCTGCCTGCTCAGATATCAGTCATACATTGTAGAGCCCACTCTAGGCAGAATGACATTTCCATGGGCAATGATCTTACTGAAAGATCTGCAAAATCCATTCTTAAAATGAGGCCAACTCAACTTAGAAGCCCTAATACAATAAGGAACTTTCATTCTTTAAAAACAGATATATTTTCCAAAAGGAAATGTATGAATGGATTAAGAAATGAGCTAAAAAGAAATTCAGCTCTACTATGGGAATTCCCTAACAATACAATTCCTATTTCAGGGTCTTCATATGCTTGGTTGTTATTGTTGTGTCATCAACAAAATCAACTGAGTGAGAGTGATTTTAAAGGAATTAGACTCTCACTATACCTGCCAAAAATGAACTTATTCCAAACATATTAAGAGATGTACTATTTGTCAGCAGAATTCTTTACAGGCCACTCCCAAGTAAGCACCAGTTTTCCCCAACCAAGGTTATGAGGAACTGGTGGCAGTTGAATTTTATAGAATCAATGCTTGTAGAACATAAGTTTTGTCTAATCTGGTGTGTATGAAGTTGGGATGGCTTGAAGTTTTCCTCTTTTCAAAAAGCTGATTCTCAGGTAATGGTAAAGGTTCTCTTAATACATGTAATTTCCATTTTGAGGATACTAGAGCATATGGAATCCGACAGAAGTTGTCAATTTATTTCCACTGTTGTTCAGGATAGAAAGGAATTTTCCCTGCTGCCAAAGAGAAAGAGATCTGCTTTCCTTTCTTAGAGCATTTCCTAGAGAATACTGGTATTTGTAAATCATTCCTCTACCATTTTGATATATATATATATATATATATATATTTTTTTTTTTTAAAGGCTAAATAAACCTTTTGTCAGCATTATGGCCCAGGAACTTTTTCTTAAAGTTCTGGAAGCCATCTCTTTGAAACACAAACATCAAGGACAATACAGCCCCTATCTACCTGTCACCTTGGGAGCTTAGGCTGGGTGCCTGTCTCCAAGCTGTAACCACTTGCTTGTCATAGAGACAAGAGAAGTTTGATTTTGCCTTTGGATAAAGCCAATTAACTAGCACAGATGGCCACTCCAAATACCAGGTGAACCTATGGTGAATTATGAAAAAATGCTGAGAAAACAACACTGCCATGTCCTCTTGCACGAGGACAAGTTATCATTTATCCTGAGAACATGCATGTGATGGACTGTATTTGCTCAGCTACACAAAAGAGTAAGAATTCTGTCTTTGCAATCTCCTTAGCCAACTGTTTGTGATGTGCATTGCAATCTGGTTTAATGCTTATTTTAATAACAAAACAGTTTTCTTTTTATTCTACATTTGTGAACAGGATTCCCTGGGTTGCAGGAAAGTTTAATTTTTTTCCTTAACATGCAACCAAGCTACTCTAGCTACAGTTTCTTTTTCTCTGAGTAATAAAGTCTTTAATCACTGAATCAGAAGTCTCATGACTTCTGTCAACATACTTAGAACTGTGACAAGCCCACCTCTCAGCTTCCAAGTAGGGTAAAATCTCATAACTTTCCCAGTTCTTGACACCAAGAACTAAGCCCAAGCTGCATTCATGTGGCAAGGCCTTCCATACACATTTGCAGTACTGTTCCAGGAATAATGAGAGTACTTTGGTGTTTCACACCAGTGAGTGGGTCAGGCTTTAGGGTGACAGCCTCTACCCTCTGTTGTCCAAACTTTTCACTATCTAGATGAAGTCCTCTTGGTCAGCCAGTCAGAAGCCTCAGTCTCAGTGGCTCTTCCTGTGATATTATCAAGCCTTTGCCATCAGAGATTGCTGGTAAACCCTGACAAAATTCAGGGGCTAGATCATCAAATAAAGTGCCTGGGACCTCTGGGTGGATTCACAATGCTCTGTCTCTTCCTTGCAGTCAAGGAAAAACTTCTATCTCGTTGAACCCCATAGCAAAAAGGAAGCCCAGCACCATACTGAACTCCCTAGGTATGGGAGACTGTATGTACCTCACCTGGGCATTCTACTTGATCCTAAACTGCAAACCAGTGTCCTTTGAATGGGACACAAACTAACAGGCAGTGCAGGATGCTGTCCAGCAAGCTGTAGCACATTCTTGGCTTCCTACTTTCAGGATCTGAAAAGCCTAAATGGCCCCATTGAACTACTAGTTTGTGTAATTGATGATTTTACCTATTGAGGTCCTAGCAAAAGGAGGCAGCCTTTTTTTCAGAATAGCCCCTTAGGGTTTTGACTTTGTCATCTTGCTTACACAACTACCAACTATACTCCTTATGAAAAGCAGCTATTAGCTTGCCACTGGGCCTTTGCCAAAAGTGAACACCTGAGTCATGATGGCCTTGCACCTCTCTAGCCTGAGAGTTTCATTTTGGAGTAGGTTAATTCAGACTCAATGACTAACAACAAGCTTAACTTGTCAAAAGGAAAGAGTATATTCAAGACCACAACTGGCCTGATTCCAGCAGCATCCTGCTTTACATAAAAATGGGATAGCTATCCCCTTGGGGAAAAATTTATTTCCCACTCTGCCAACCAGACCAAGGATGCTGAGCTTAATGGGGCCCTCAATTCACAGAGGCTCCCCCAATGCCTGGACTTGATTCACTAATGGTTTGGATAAGCTGGATGCCAATGGTTTCAACTGGGCTGCTTGACTGTTCCACTTCAGCAGAAGAATGGATGTGAGCACTCCAGTCAGCAGACAGAACTGAAGGCTATTCTCATAACTCTAAACAATATCCCTTTTTATATTTATTTATACTTGAACTATTGTTAATGTCCAGCTGTTCAGGCTCCCACTTGGAAGACTGTACATTGAGAGCTTGAACAGTCCTTTTTGATATCACAGACTGGAAACAAATTGCAGCTACTAATTGAATGGTCTTGATCACCCATGTAGATGCCCTTGGTAAGGGTTCATTCTTTGACAACAGTGACTGGAATCAAGCTGCTGACTGAACCTTTACTGACCATATTACTGCCACTGCTTTCTGCATCCATCATCACATTGGACATAGCAATGCATCCGTCATAACAGACTGGGCACAAATGACAATACTGCATTTCTGATACAGAAGCTACCACTGTATACCAAATTTGTGACTCCTTCCAAAAGATGACTTGTTGTGATGAGGAAGGGCACATAGCACAAAGTGTGGCCCCACCTGCTCCTGGCCAACTGACTGCATCATACCTCAAACCCCCTCTCAGAGTTTTCACTGATGTTGAATCACTGTTGATACTTTTTCAGGTCAAAATGTTTCTGTTTCAGTCTGCTTAGCCCACTTCAGCCACACAATTGTGGCCCTTAGAATTAACCTGTGTCAGGTTTTCAGCTTTCCAGACTATATGCAGCCTAAAAATGGAGCATCTTTTATTGCAAAAGCCATGTAACAATGGGCTGATAGTCAAGGTATTGATGGACTTTCCACACTCCCCACCACACCCTGGCATCTGATATTGTTGATCATTGGAATGGCCTCCTCAAAAGGAAACTCAAGTCCTTGCCACTGTGGCTCAGTTGGTTAGAGCATTGTCCCATAACCAAAAGGTTGCAGGTTTGATTCCCAGTCAGGGCACATACCTAGTTTGCAGGTTTGATCTGGTCTGAGTGTGTATGATCCTTGGTATGGGTGCGTAAGGGAGGCAACCAATCAATGTTTCTCTCTCCCCCTTCCTCTCTCTCTAAAAACAATGGAAAAAAATGTCCTCGGGTGAGAATTTTCAAACAAAGAAACTCCAAAGGATTTCAGACTCTAACTCCCTCACTTCCTACTGCTCCATATATGCTCTCTAGTAAGGCAGTTTAGTCCATGAATGTGGCTGTCCCCACAGGTGATTCATCTCCTTTCAGCCGCTCCCTAGGAATGATCAGAACAAAAGGTGTTAAGGGTTATACGGATGGATTTTGATAATTTGGGATCCTGTCTTGAATATTCTTGGGTATAATCAATCTTCTTCCTTTCACCTAACAGCAACCCCAGATTAGCCTGGTTGCTAACCCTAAGGGTGGAAAATCAGCTGGAAGGGAGGGTGGTTAAGAGATTTAAATTTAATTCTGATTCAGTCACCTGGATTCTCTGATTGGATTGACACTGTCCTAGATCATAATGATAACGACCACCTGGTTAAGTACACTGCTTACCGTGTTCCTCTTCAATGAACCACATGGGCCAAAGGGTAGAACATAGCAGATCTCTGTAAATTTATAAATATGCTTGTGTTCCTGTTGCATCCGAGTGATTGAAATGAAAGGTCAGGAAACTAGAAGGAGATGAGTGGGGGGAGTGAATTTATAGCTACTAGAATGAACCATAATGATTTAGTGTCAGTAGAGGGTAATCAACAACACAGAAACTGAAGAAAAAACACCTTACACCCCAGAAGGTACAGGAAAGGGAGGGGCATTAGTAATCTTCGTCTTTCAGAACCACCCTTTGAGCATTCTTCACAAAGGAAAATGCCCCGGTACATCTCCCCCAACTGCTGCGAGTGCCTTAAATTTACCTGACTGTCAGGTCTGCCAATACCTGCAACCACAATGTTATCACCATTCCATTTAAGCTTGCAGAAAAGTCTATCAGAAACAGCCAGGAGGGCCCGAGCTCCTGCACCACACACACACAAAACACCTGTCAATACCTCCAAATGTCTCCTCTCCTCGAACCACTTCCCCTGGTTGTTGCTCAGTCATTCTGTGTGACAGAAGAATGCCATGCAGCTGGTAGCATGGGCATACAGGACAGGTAGGAATGAACACCTTTAGGCTGTCTCTCCAATAACAAGAACTAGACTCAAGTTTTCAAACAGAACTGAGGACCCTTGACAATGTTGAACTTCACCTGAGCCCTAAAAACTGATAGTTTTTATGCTCTTAGAAATGACTTGCCACAAATAACACCTTTCTCCTTATAACTTAGATGCTGTCTACTCTTTCTCATGAACCCCCACAAGACTTCCAGGGTTTACCTGTGACAAAGCCAAACATAGACCCTTCTCCTTTTACCAAACTTGCTCAAAGGCCAGACACAGACCCTCCAACTCCCCACTGTCTCATGAATAATTAACTGAGATTAGAAGTTTGTTCCCCTTAAACTAGCTAGATACAGAGATAAACATTTCCTTTTCAGCTGACAGAGACTTCCCCTGAATGCAGAAACAATTCCACCTGTAAATCTCCCTGCCACAACTTGTCTAATCCTCAACCCCAGATTAGCCTGGTTGCTAACCCTATGGGTGGCAAACCAGCTGGAAGGGAGATCCTCACTATGAAACTAATCCTCATTATGAAGGTAAAAGACAAAATCACCCTGATGAGATACTCTGATCTTCAGGTGTGGGGTGCTCTCTTGATTACAGTAGCTTGAATAAAATCAATTTCCTTTCTTGTTCCCTTTTATCTTTAATAGTAAGAGACTATCAGCTGGCTGAGAGGCCACAGTGGATACATTTTCAACCTATGTCTCCTGACTGCTGGAGGCCCTACTTAGGGGGTCCCACCAACTGTAAACAATACTTTCTTCTGGGGCACCCTGGCATTATACTTCTTGTGAAGAAGCTAGCATTAACTTGCCTTCCTCCTAAAAATATGATGATCTGCACTTTAAGGGTGGTCATATATGACCTACAAGTGTTTAAGGTGGTGACCGGTGGTTCAAGTAGCCCTTAAATGATTCTGGGGATTTCTCCAAAAGGAGGCTACCTACTTGGCTGCTACTAGGAGCTTCCTAGAAGGGTAAATAGCTTGTTACTTATGTACACCTCGAGGGCAGTTATTCTCATGATAGAAATCATCCAATTAGAAAAGGTGGTAGGACATTTGTCCCTGATTTTATCTGAGGCAATCAACATATTATCTTGGCCCTGGAAGGCGTTCTGGGTCAAACTCAGCTTACTGTCCAGTGTTGTTCCGGAAGCTGAACTTTCCCCTTTGGGCCAAGGCAGTCTGTGCAATTGTTAATATATCCTGCTGTACCTAGAGTAGTGTCTCACGCCAAGCGGAAAGGTCAATATAGAAAGGCACCTGGCTTTGTAAGGTAAACCTTGATGGCTTTAAAGGATTTGTTCACCTGACTGAATCCAGAACCCTGGAATACATGGTTGAGCAAAATACTGCAGATTGGCCCTCATTCTGCCATTTGGAGTCCTGTTGATTAATTAAGTGTTGCCTAAAACAAATTGAACAATTTTTTTCCTCACCTCTGTCAGTCATATCAGTCAGAGTGGCTGACAGAGTAGTATACTCAAGGGAAAATTTTCAGAAGGCAAGACAATGAAGGGTAGATATTGTTGGGAGATGATTCTCCACAGGTCTAGTAACACTACAGTGAGCATTTATGCATGTGTCCAGTACATCAGCCAAAAATTTCTGTTGGTATTTTCCTAGGGGAATTGTTTCCTCATATGGTCTACATATGCCTTGATGAAGAAGGCTAAGATGTTTCCCAAAGAGACTGTGCCAATTACACTCCCACCAGCTGCATATGAGCTACTGATGAGTTAATATATCAGTAGCTAGATGTGCTGATATGAGCCTATGAGCAGCTGATATGGCTCCTCATTCTTGCTACCACTTGTCATCATCGGTTGTCTGAATTTTAGCCATTCTTGTGGGAGTGTAGTGGTATTGCATCGCGGTTTACATTTTGCATTTCCCTAATCACTAATGAGATTGGGTACCTTCTCTGGTGTTTGTGAGCAATTTGGTATCTTCTTTTGTTACATACCTGTTCAAATAAGGCCTCTGACTGCTGTGTAGCCTGCTTTTCTTTACTGTTTTATTGTTCTTGATATATTCTGCCTATAAGTACTCTGTTGTCTATCTCTTCTACTCTGTGGTTTGTAATTTTCTTCTTAATGGAAATGATTATCATAAATGTCAGGATAGTAATTACTTTGGGAGTAGGGGGATTCTAAAATGCTGACTGCCGACACTTTCTAGACTGACATAATGAAAAATCACTGAGCTGTAAATATTATTTCACAATAAAACCGTTTTTTTAAATAGGCTTAATCTATGACCCATTAACTCCACCCTTACATATATAGTTAAGAGAGGTGTATACACATGTACATGAGAAGAAATAAACAAAAAGTTTCTGTTCACTGCAACATTGTTTATAATTCATATTATATTTCACCAAAATGCTTACAATTAACAAAAACTGATAAAACATCTTTATTAGACCACCTTTTGTGAAATAAAAAGGACAAAGTAAGAATGTGTTCTCAGCTGCTTTTATTTGCATAAAGAAACCCTAATCATGCAGAGAAAACTAACCTGGTTATATGTATTAGATAGAGGTGAGCAGATAGGAGAAAGATGGGTAAGAGAATTTAAACTATGTAGATTTTTATATTGAAAAATTTTTATGTAGTTTCAATTTTGAGATATGTGTCTATATTGTTATTCAAAAAATTAAATTAAAAAACTATTACTAATATTTTAGAGTGATAAGATGCATACATCAAACAAAAATAGCATGCTATTAAAAGTGAATATTCTGAAAATAAAAAAGAGCTATTTAAAATAAAATATATAACAGCATTAACGAGAAACGCAAAAGAAGATCTGGAAGATAAAGTTTTATTAAAAAATTACTGGAAAGGACAGCAAAAGAGAAAGAAATGAAAATAAGTAGAACAAAGACTAAAAAGAGGAGGCTCAACAATCAAATAAAAACAGTCTGATCCCACTGCTAGGACTATACACTAAGAATCCTGAATCACCAATTCAAAAGAACCTATGTACCCCAATGTTCATAGCAATGTTATTTACAATAGCCAAGAGCTAGAAACAGCCTAAGTGCCCACCAGTAAATGAGTGGATCAAAAAACTGTTACATTTACACAATGGAATACTATGCAGCAGAAAGAAAGGAGTTCCTACCCTTTGCAACAGCATGGATGGAACTGAAGAGCATTGTGCTAAGTGAAATAAGCCAGGCAGTGAAAGACAAATACCATATGATGTCACCTATAAGTGGAACCTAATCAGCAAAACAAACGAATGAGCAAAATAGAATCAGAGACTTGGAAATAAAGAACAAATGGACAGGGACCAGAGGAGAGGGATGAGGAGGATAAGGGGGCAAAGAAGGGGAAGGAGCAAGCAAAGGAATATGAATAGAGGATACATGGACACGGACAATAGGGGGACTGATTGTGGGAGTGGGGAGGGGCAGGGTAGGGATGAGCCATGGGGAAAAAGGCAGGATAACTGTAAATGAACAACAATAAATAAAAAATAAATAAATGCTAAAAAAGAAAAAAAGAAAAGCAGAGAAAATGTATGTGTGGATACAAAAGGACTAGACTGCAAACAGCCTTTTAAAATTCTGCACAAAAAAGATTCCTACCTAGAACTCTATATCCACTTGAAAAGATAAATTTAGTGTCAGAGTTAAATAAATTTAATACCAAGGCATTTATGACTTTTTATTTCTATAATTTCAGTATCACTTTTTTAATTGATTATGCTATTACAGTTGGCCCATTTTCCCCCTTCACTCCCCTCTACCCTGCTCACCCCCTCCCACCCACATTCCCCCCTTTAGTTCATGTCCATGTGTCATAAGTTCTTTAGTGTCTACGTATCCCATACTATTCTTACCCTCCCACTGTCTATTTTCTACCTACCATCTATGCTACTTATTCTCTATATCTTTTCCCCCTCTCTCCTCCTCCCACTTCCCTGTTGCTAACCCTCCATTTGATGACTTTTTTTTACTGGTCATATTTTTAATCTTCTTTTTCTTAGGTAAGTTCCTTTAACATTTCATATAATAAGGGCTTGGTGATGATGAACTCCTTTAACTTAGCCTTATCTGAGAAGCACTTTATCTGCCCTTCCATTCTAAATGAAAGCTTTGCTGGATAGAGCAATCTGGGATGTAGGTCCTTGCCTTTCATCACTTGGAATACTTCTTTCCAGCCCCTTCTTGCCTGGAAGATCTCTTTTGAGAAATCAGCTGACAGTCTGATGGGAACTCCTTTGTAGGTTACTGTCTCCTTGTCTCTTGCTGCTTCTAGGATTCTCTCCTTCATTTTTACCTTGGCTAATGTAATTATGATGTGCCTTGGTGTGTTCCTCCTTGGGTCCAACCTCTTTGGGACTTTCTGAGCTTCCTGGACTTCCTGGAAGTCTATTTCCCTTGCCAGACTGGGGAACTTCTCCTTTATTATTTGTTCCAATAACTTTTTCACTTGTTGTTTTTCCTCTTCCCCTTCTGGTACCCCTATAATTCGTATGTTGGAATGTTTAAAGATGTCCTGGAGGTCCCTAAGCCTCTACTCATTTTTTTGAATTCTTGTTTCTTCATTCTTTTCTGTTTGGTTGTTCCTTTCTTCCTTCTGGTCCACTCCATTGATTTGAGTCCCAGTTTTCTTTCCCTCACTATTGGTTCCCTGTGCGTTTTCCTTCATTTCTCTTATCGTAGCCTGCATTTGTTCATCTAACTTATGTCCAAAGTCAACCAATTCTGTGAGCTTCCTGATCACCAGTGCTTTGAACTGTGCATCTGATAGGTCGGCTATTTCTTGGTCGCTTAAAAAAATTGGCTCTGGGGCCTTCAATTCTGTTTGAGCCATCTTTTTTTTTTATTTTCCTTTGGTTTGGTTGCGGCTGATACGTGGGGGCGGCGGAGCCTTAGGTGTTCACCAGGGCGGGGCACCCCAGTTGCTGGGTTGTGACATTGTATGTGGGGGCGGGGTCTGAGAGGGAACAATGGCGCCTGCTCTGCTCTCTCCAGGACTTCTGTCCCCTCCACTGCCTCCCACCAGCAAATTGGGCCCCTCCGGTGCTGGCTCCCGGGTGGGTGGACGGGCCTGTGCACTTTCTCGGACTCTGTGGGTTTCCCTGAGAAGTCTCCTGTGAGGCTGAGAGAATCTCCCAGCCTCTTAAGCTTTGAGACCCGGCGGCGCTGGGTCCCTGGGCCACGCAGTCCGTGTCGCTGCCCGTTTTTGCTTAGTTTGCGCGCAAATGTGTGACTGCGGACAGCTAGCTGCCTTGCGCCCCTTACTGGGTCTGCCAGTCGCCTCCCGAGCCCAGGGTCCGCCACCGGTCCATCAGCTGTCTTCTGCACCCTGCGCCTGCCAGCCAGCGCTTCTTCCCGCCGGGACCCCTCTCCGCAGGCCTCCGACTCCGCCCCTCCTTACCGGTCTGGATGTACTATAGTGTGACTTCCATTCAGTTCATTTCATTTCTCTCTGTTTTGGTTGTTTTTTTGTTTCTCAATTTTTGTTGTCCTTAGTTTTGGTTGCGCGAGGAGGCACAATGTGACTGCCTATGCCTCCATCTTGGCCGGAAGCCCTCTCAGTATCCTATTTCTATAATTATATATATTAAATAAATATATTTTTGCATGAGATTTTCAGACATGCAAAGTTTCATAAAATCCACCTGTCATGTACCCATTTGCAAGGACAGACTAGAGAATGTGCTCCCACAAAATGAGGGGGATAAACCTATAAAGAGGAAGATAGTGGATCAAGTAAAAAAGGAAGGAAAATATAGGATCCCCAGGAAAGGGGGTGTATGACAAGACAGAGGTGAAAAGGATTTCCTGGCGGATGGCAAAGGGAAGAGACCAAGATAATAGTTGTGCATTAAGCTGAGATAGCAACCAGACCAGCCTTCAGCAAGTCAACAAGTTCCAGGAGAGATTTCTTCAAAGAGAAGACATTGATGCCCAGATTTGAGAACAGCCCCACCTACTACTAGCTGTGTGAACTTGGGCTAGTAGTTAGTTTTTCTCTATGCCCTAGTTTCCCTCTCTATAAAATTAGAATAACTATGGTACCCACTTCTTGAGGTTGTTATGAAGATGAGCTATTATATATTGTGTGTGTATAATAGTGCTGGGCATATAGGAAACATTATATGAGTATTTACAATTATTGTCACTATGATTATTATCTAGTATGTTTGAATATATAGAGACATTTGAACAACTAGGAATAATTTGGAGTTTATATATATAAATAAAATAAAGCAAAGAAATGACTAAAACCAGAAAACTTACTTGCATGGAAAAGAACAAATTGTGTAGAAATAGTAACCACAGCATGGATACCACATGACTCAACTATACACATTCACAGTAATAAACACTGACAGTGGATCTGATAAAAACAGTGATATTTATAGGCAAATGTGTGAGTGGGGGTATATAGAAAGGGGGTATCATAGAAAGTCAATAGATAATGTCCAAAACTAAATATTAAAGTCTTTTTAAAAATTAAGAGTTCCTTCTAGGAAGCTGGAATCTGGGAGAAACAAAGCAGGGAAGACTCATTTTTTAAAAAAAATTGCTTTGAAGATTTTTTTTTGTTTATTTCTTTTTAGACAGAGAGGAAGGAAGAAAGAAACAGAGGGAGAGAAATATCAATGCGTGGTTGCTTCTCATGTGCCCCCTCCTGGTAATCGACCAGGCATGTGCCCTGACTGGTAATCGACCCAGAGACCCTTTGGTTTGCAGGCCAGCACTCAATTCACTAAGTCACATCAGCCAGGGTGGGAGGAGTCATTTTTAAAGACTTAGAGAACTACTTGATCTTTTACCATTTGTAAATAAAACTAAAAACTAATTTTAAATTACAAAGTGGCAAAAATACTCACAAAAATATATGACAATGATAATGGGCTATTAACCTTAATATTTTTAAAAAACGCTTTAAAATAAATAAATAAATAAATAAATAAGCAATGGACAGGAGAAGGAAATTCACACAAGGGAAATAAAGTACCAATAAAAATCCTGATTATGCTGCCTGATTTTTAAAAGTTGTACATATTAAAATAATAAGACAATATCTTCTGAGTGAATTTCTGTCCCTGGGCACCTCTTCCTTCTCCTTACCTCACAGAAGTTGTCTCTTCCTTCTGCAGTCAGGGCCAATGACCACTGGGGAGAGCTCTGGTTGGCTGGCATGTTTACTCTGGGCCTGAGCCCTCAGGCTCTCTTGCTGACAACTCAGCTTTTCCAAGAAGTCTAAAGTCAGGCAGGGTCGGTGGACTCAACCACAGCTGCTGGGGCTGGAAGGAAGATGCGGACTTCACTATGGGGTCTGGACCAGGGGCTCCAGACTCCAAGAAACCTGGAAGACAGTGTCCACATGGTCAGTCATTCAGTATTCACCCCACACACGTTACATGGAGGCATCAAAGTACAGTTCACGGCACTGGATGCTGTGGGGTAAACACTGTCTGGTCAATACCTATTCTAGTTATTCATCAAAATGGAATATGAGCGAGACCATAGATTTAGACTAAAATTAATAAAGGCTTAAATTCTAGCTTTGTCAAATTTTAGTTATGAGAATATGAATTTTTTTTCAAAATGAGTCAAAACTATTTATCCCAAGTGATTGTGAAAATTATATGAGATGATGTTTGTAAGGCACACAGCACCAGACTAGACCAGCTCAAGTAAACTTTTAATTCATATTAGCAAGTATTGTTAATACAAGGAACTACATAATGAGCAGAAGCAGGTACCTCATTTAATTTGCACAACATTCTTGTCATCTATGTGTTGCTGTAATTATTGTTTCATTTTGTGCCTACAGAAACAGAGGTTTAGTGATATTAAGTATAATCCAGTCTACCTGGCTTCAAAATTCACATTCTCCATACTATATCACACAGTACTTATTATATATGTGGTAGACTCAAAGTAAATGTTGTTCTGTTTCAAAGTAAATGTTGTTCTGTTTAATAGATATTGAAAACATGACAGTGATTTGGAATAAAAATGTTAACTAAAATTTCTTAAACTATAAGAGACATGTCACAAGGAAAATACTAATAGCCTGGGAGGGACTAAAATTGTCCAATTTTAATATCCAAAGGTAAAATTGTTTCTCCTGTTGAAGGAGGAGAGGTGTGTCTGCGTCCAATAGAGGAACTGCATATTTAGTCATTCTTTTTAAGAAAGGGAAAATATCCACGTAAACTCAAAAAGGAACTTCATTAAGACAACAGAAATGAGAGATGGGATGAAGAGAAAACAAGGAAGTAAAATAGGTAAGGAGTAAAATAAAATAAACATAGGAGTGTGGAGGGTGGTATAAGGGACTAAATGGTAATGGAGAAAATACAATAAAGATTAAATAAAAAGTAAAATAAAAGGCATGCACAAGTTAAAATTTTAAAATATGAAGGTGATGTTGTACCAAAGAAAGAGATAATATGCTTTCTTTTCTTATGCCCGTGGAACTTCTACAAAATTCCATCAAATAACATGTCCACAAAGAAAATCTGGCAGATGTTTTAATGTTGGGAATTAAGGGAAATGAAAATCAAAATCAAAATTTTCTATTCATATCCATTAAAATAGCAAAAATAAGAGCAGGGAGGGATAAAAGGGGAAAGAGGGGGAAGGGACAACTCAAGTAACAAGTACAAAGGACCCATGGACAAAGACAATGGGGAATAGGATTGAATGTGGGAGGTGGGGGGTGAGTAGGGCAGGGGAGGGTAATGGGGGGGAAATGAGGACAACTGTAATTGAACAACAAAAATAAAAAATTTTAATGAGAGAAATTAATAGCAAAACTAAGAAAAAAGACAATAACTAGTGTTGGTAAGGTATGTACAAACTGGAACTCTCATACATTGCTGGTAGAATTTTAAAATAATGCAGCCATTCTGAAAAACAATTTGGTAAAACGTTACCCACAGAGTCACCATATCATCCAGCAGTTCCACACCCAGGTACCTACCTAAAAAAAATGAAAGACATGGCTACTCAAAAACTTGTACACAAATATTTACAGCACTATTATTCATAGTAGTAAAAAATGGAAACCACCTTAAATGTCCATCAACTGCTGAATGGATAAAGAAGTATGGTATACAATACAGTATTATTTGGCAAGAAAAAGTACTGTTACGTGCTACAACTTGAATGAGCCTTGATATCATTATCTTATGTGAAAGATACTAGTCACAGAAGACCACGTATTTTGTTATTCTATTTTTGTGAAAAGCCTAAAATGGGTAAATCCATAAAGACTAATGTGTATAGGTTGAAAGTATTCTAAAAATAGATTGTGTTGATGACTGCACAATTCTTTTTTAAAAGTATATCTTACTGATTATGCTATTAGAGTTGTCCCATTATTTCCTTCTTCTTTATCCCCCCCCATTTGCACACCCCCTTCCACCCTCATTCCCCGACCTTAGTTCATGTCCTTGAGTTGTACATATAAGTTCTTTGGCCTCTGCATTTCTTATACTATCCTTAACCCCCTCTGTCTATTTTGTACCTACCATTTATGCTTCATATTGCCGGTACCTTTTCCCCCATTGTCCCCGCTCCTCGTTGATAACCCTCCATATAATCTCCATTTTTGTGATTCTATTCCTATTCCAGTTGCTTGCTTAGTTTGTTTTTTTTTAGGTTTAGCTGTTGATACTTGTGAGTTTGTTGTCATCTTACTGTTCATAGTTCCGATCTTCTTTTTCTAAGATAAGTCCCTTCAACATTTCATATAAGGGCTTGGTGATGATGAACTCCTTTAACTTGATGTTATCTGAGAAGTGCTTTATCTGCCCTTCCATTCTAAATGAAAGCTTTGCTGGATAGAACAATCTTGGACATAGGTCCTTGCCTTTCTTGACTTGGAATACTTCTTTCTAGCCCCTTCTTCCTGTAAGGTTTCTTTTGAGAAATCAGCTGACAGTCTGATGGGAACTCCTTTGTAGGTAACTGTCTCCTTTTCTCTTGCCACTTTTAAGATTCTTCTCCTTATCTTTTTTTTTATTTTTTATTTTTTAATTCTTTATTTTATTGATTATGCAACTACAGTTGGCCCATTTTCC
>PVIA01016239.1:0-19665 GCA_004024845.1 Tonatia bakeri | reverse complement strand
AGCCTACAAAGTTTTTTATTTATAAAATTTGATTTATAGCAACTGCTCATAATCCATCCACTCTCTAAACTTTAATTTCTTCATCTGCAAAATTCTTGTAATAATAGCATCTACTTGATAGTTTTGTTAAGAAGATTCAGTTTGGCTGACAACAACTCAATATGTATTAGCTGTTATTACTATTATTATTTTTTTAAGTATTAGGTGCAGCAGAAGATATAAAGAAATGCAAGACATCTCCATGCATTTAAAAATTTTACTACTGCACAGAATTTACTTAGTCTTTTTTTCACTTGGCTCCTTTTAAAAATGCAATGTAAATCTCCCAGGCAGAAGAATTTCAAATAATTTAGGTAGATACCTTGCCTCCCAGGAAGTGGAACATAGCTCTTTGTATCTTCAATGTGAGCTATATATAATGACTTCCTTCCAAAGAGAAAAGTATGAAAAGAGGGGGAAAAGAGTAACTTTAGAATGCAAAAAACTTTCAAATACTACCTTAGGGAGGTGACCAAGATTAACATCAATAGTGATAAATCATGTTGACAGCATGTACGCTTGCTATGATGTGGTGACAGTAGCCCTTTACCAGTGTGGTCTTCCTCCCCCCCAAAATAATACCTCAGTCTAATCATGAGAAAAATATAAGATGAATCCAAATCGAGATGAATCCATAGCAGTTGATATTATGAAGGTCGTCAAAAACCAAGAAAGTCTAAGGAACTGTCACAGCTCAGAGGAACCCAAAGGAGATATGATGACTAAATGTGCTGTAGCATCCTGGCTGGGAGACAAAAAAAAAGGAGAGACAACAGTTAAAACTAAGGAAATCCAAATAAAATATAGATTTTAATTAATAATAATGTGTCAATATTGATTCATTAATCTTAGCAAATTCACTTACTAATATAAGATTTAAATAATAGGGGTAACTGGGTTTGGGTATATGAGAATTCTGTGCTATCTTCTCAATTTTTCTGTAAACCTAAAATTTTCTAAAAAAAAGTTTTTTAAATGCAATGCAGCTTTTTCACCTATGTAAATTTTGGTGAGTTAACCCAGGTGCCCAACACATATAGAAATATCTACAATTATAACATTTCAATATGATGTCATAATAAGAAATATAACAATCAGGTATACTATATAATACTCATAGCTTACACTGAGGGTATAGATTGCACATTGACACAGATTTCCTGCAGACTTCAGTCTGCAAAATCCTCTTGCAAAATCTCCAGGTATTTTCTATTTTGTGACTCATTCTTATTCCATAGAAGAGGTAAAAGAGAACTTAAACTTCTTCAGTAGATGTTATGTTCCTTTCCCTCCAATTTTTTTCTCTTTTTCCTCTTTGCAGTTGGGTGTCCAAAAAGCCTCTCTGGCTTAGTCCTCTAATCCCCTACCATGGTTGTGGTAGAAACTGTTAGCTGTTCACCAAACCACTTCCTCTTCCTTTTGGGCTCACAGTTGGATTGCCTTTCCCACTTGGTGGCAGCCCAGAAACTAAATGTGACCAGAGGTGATTTGTACCACTTCTGGTCAGGCTTGCCCAGAGTGGTACCTAAGATCCTCCCTGCTTGTTTCCCCTTATCCTGGCCAGAAGTCCATACTCAGGACACTGTTGAAACCTATGTGTAAAAGATTGTGGAACTGCCATTAATCAGGGTCCCTACCTGATCTGCAGTCCTCGGGCCTACCTGGAACTACCTTGGACTTGTTAATTCTATTGGCTATAATAGTTAGCAGACTCTAATACAATGGTAAATTTCTAACACGTCTTAATGTCAGAAATCTCCTCACAAACGTCTGTGACCTAATTTCTGAAAATACATGATCCTTAAAGGAAAACTTTCAATAGATACTCATGAGACCCTAGAGGATCCCTCTGCAGGAAAGTCTGGTTTGATGGACTTTGCTGCATCTGTCTACCAGACTCTCTTAGACAGCAGCATAAAATTTGCTGTGCTGGATCACTACCCAGTTCAGTGATGGGTAACTAAAAGTTTCTCTAGTTAGAGAACTTCATCCATAAACTTAACTTCTCTTAGAAATTATTTTTAGATTCAGCCTATTCTGTGCTCTCAGTATACTGTGCTTCCTTCAGCAGACAGCTCATTGCACTGTAGTTTTGTCTGTCTCCTCTCCTGCAGCTCCTGAGGGCACATCGGACGTCTTATTCAGCTTCCTGTCCCCAGTACCTCGCATAGTGACTAGCCCTTAGAGGGTGCTCAGGGGCTTGAATTAATTTGGGGGGTTGGGGCCTCTCATTTTTTAAACTTACTACTTCGACACAGAGGTTAAACTCTTCTGTAGTAGTATTTAGTTATCATTAACCAACATCCAACTACAACTAATATCTTAAACTCACTTCAGGAATGTTCCCAAAGCAACAGTTCTCAATCACCGGTGCACTCCCCTAAGCTTCGGAGCGCTATTTGGAAAGCCCACAGCACTTTCTTTGTATGGGTCATGAGCTCTAGCTGGACATGGTGATGACGGCCGCTCACCGCCATACTAAGCCTGATAAATATCCCTGCAATTCCTGGCTGCCCTTCAGTGCCTACGGGGATGCAGGCAGTGCCTGTCATCCAGGTACAGGGCTACATTCTCTACATGTTGGAGGATCAATAAAATCAAGTATTGGGCCCGTTCAAGTTTTCAAAGATTTTTGGCTTTCCAGCAGTCTTGCTTGATTTGGGCAAAAGAGGAAGAAATCACCATGATTCTGTTCAATGTAATTTTTTGTTGTTTTAGATATGAAAACTCCAAAAAGAAGTAGTAGAGACTTTGAAGAGCGTAGTTTAGTGGATAAGGGCAAAGACTTGGGAATTTAATAGGACCAGATTTGAACTCAGCTGCAATACTTATTAGCTTTTCAACCTGGGCAAGTTGCTTAAACACTCTAAGCCTCAAAGGATTGTTAAGTGAAATCTTGTACATGCTTACCACAGTGACTGCCATGTAGTAAGTAATCAGTACATATTATCTATAATAATTATTAGCATCATCTTGCTTTAGATAATTATCTAGTCCCTTAATATTATAATTGAGTGAATTGAAGCCTAAAAGGATTAAGTGATTTATACAGCTAATTAAAAGCAGGAAAACTGCAATGAATGAAATTAGTCCAGATCTCACTTTGGGATTCTGCCCATTGCAACACAAAGTTTATTTCCCAAAACTCCAGGTTCTGACTATCAATGTAGTGCTGCACTGATTTGGAAATGGTAATGTTTGCTTTCAAGACTTTCATTCCAGTTGTAAAAAGAGATGGTTTTCCTGCCTTCAAGGTGCTCATAATCTAACCAAAAGGTAAAACTTTTGAATATAGAGGGAAATATAGGGCATCCAGATCATATACTAAATTGGGCAACAAATGATCTAATATGATTCTAGACAATTGTCGTAGGATGAAGCTGGAGATAATTTGGAACCTTTCTAATAGGCCTTGGAATATGGAGAAAGTAGACCCTCAAGACATATGTAAATAAAATCAAGGGACCTTGAGGTCAGAAATAACTTCCACCCTCAGGGAGCAATAGGAAAGAAAGACTGGAGGAGAATAATATCCACTAATGGTAAGAAAACTCTAAGAAGTTAGGTACTCACAAACCACAGAAGTCTTAGACTGAACTCATTCTCAGTGCGCTCTTACTGGAGTCCATTATGTCTACTTCCTTGCCACACTTCAATCTGTTCCTTCTGCCATTGACTCTGTTGATGGCCTTTCAATCTCCTGTTCTCAGAGCTAGAAATCTTGGCTTCCTCCATCTTCTCCTTCTTTCTCACACCCAGCTATCTCCAAATTCTGTTGGCACAAAAAAATAAGTCCACATTTGGAAAATGGCCTCACCTCCCATCTCTCTACACTGCCCTACTGGAGCAGGGGCTTCACCTATAGGAGGTACCCCAGCAGCCTGGTAACTGACTAACCATCTTAAATACAGCAATTAGCACCATAGAGTATAAAATCTGTCAGCTACTTAATCAGTGAGAAAGTTTTGCTTTGTTTTTAAGTAATAAACATCTATATATGATTGTAGAATAGAAGCTTATTTTTGTTTTTTTAATGTCAAAAATAACCATTTTTATCTTAAGAATTTCCCAGCTCCTTCTAGACTTATCTCAAGACCTTTTACATGGAATGAAAATGAACGAATTATATAATACTTCTGAAAGAAAGATGCAACATTTAAATCTTTCAAGTGTTTAGTGCCTTCTGCATATTGAATTCTATGTCAGGGACTGTAATTGTTGCAAAAAAATTTTAAGATTTGTCCCTGCTCTGAAGGACCACACAATCTCATCCTGCTAATAAAGAATAATACTGTTAGAGATTAACACATGTTATCATTTTATAGTATTAAGTATAAGATAAATAAATAACCCCCCAGAACAGGACATGAGGCTTGTTCTACCTTCATAGCACCATGTATTTCCAGAACATTAAAATTTGATACAGTCCATTTTTAAATGCTGTGTGAAGTTTCAAGGTTATGTCAGGTGAACATGCTTATCTGTTATCTCAGAATATTTCCATTCCAAAAATATGTAGCAGAGTTTACCAGAATTTTGCATGTACTATTTTTAAATCATTTTTTCTCCTGTAATCAGATACAGGAAAAATATACATCTTTAGAGTCATGAGTCTGTTTGTATAGGCAACATGGATACTTGAGAAAAATGAACTTCTTTTTAAATCAAGGTTTTTTTTCTTATTACTAAAGCAATTCATGCTAATTATGCAGAAAAGACTGAAAAAGTAGACACGCTACAAAACATAAACACTTAAAATCATCTTTTACTCATATGTATAACACTTTTAAACAAGAACAAGGTAAGATAGCATACCATTTTGTAACCTGTTATTGCAGTATACCATGAATATTTTCCTTATCAACAAATAAATTTTTGTGACATTTTAATGACTGCATAATATTTTATATTTATGGACCATAATGTATCAAATTCAGTGATTTTTTCACACTTTTGGACTTAGGACTCCTTACATTCTTAAAAATTACTGAAGACTCCAAAGACTTTTTGGTTTTGTGAATTATACCTGTCAGTATTTACCATATTATAAATTAAAACTGAGAAATTTAAAAATATTTTATTATTTTAAAATGTCAATAATAAACCAATTACATGTTAATATAACATTATAAAAAATAACTCTATTTCCAAAAGAAAGAAAGGTACTGAGAAAAGTAACACTGTTTATGTTCTTGCAAACGTCTCTAAAGTCTGGCTTAAAAGAAGACAGTTGATTTCTCATCTCTGCTTCTTCATTCAATCTCTTGTAATGTAACACATCAAGTGGCCTCTAGAAAATTCATAAGAGATTGAGAGGAGAAGGACAAATATTGTCATGGTATTCTCAAGAAGAGGATTTTATCTTTCAGATTCCATGGAAGTGTCTTGAGGACCCTCCTAAAAGAGTCTAGGCTCCCCCAGGGATCCCTGAACTATGTTTTAAGAAATGTTGATCTGACCAATGCCCAATTTGGGAATACCTACATTGTTTATAAACTGCATCTTGATAACTGCATCACTTTTAAAATGTTTGAGTACACTAATAGATCAACTGAAAGGCTAAAATATTGTCATTCATTAGCATTGCAGCAGAAATTTTCAATAGTAAAAAACTCACTTATTAATTACTTTGTACATAGTAGACACTTCCGTAAGGACTTGAGGCATATTCTGACTAAATTCTTACAACACTGTAAATTAGAATATTTCATTTTTAACGGGGAAAAGATCCATAAAGTTTAGCAATTGCCTGTGTTTCAACTTAGGCCATTCAAACTGGAAAGTCCATACTATCCATTGCAACATTCATACTGCCTCCATGAGGTGGAGAGGATAGACTCGGGGAGAGAGCAAATGAGAAGTGGAGGGGGTGGTGTATAAAATCATAATTTGTTATTATCTTTAATATATCAATAGTATAATTTCTTAAAGCTTAATTAATTATAGACATTTGATTTTTCAAATAATTTTCATTGTACCTGCTAAACAGTTGCACTATAGATATTGCAGTGTGATCAAAATCCATATGTTTATAATAGAATCATCTATATGATGTGTGTAGCTTTTCTGTAAATGTTTCTGCTACATCTTGCTTGTTTTCACTGTAACCTCTCATTATTCCATACACTTGCCTTTTCACACCAGTGAATAAGTTTACTGATATGCTGATGGGAATAGTAATAACACATAAAAGATTCCCTTGTTAAGAGACTTCTAAGCACTGAGACTGCAACATGCTTTGTATGTGTTATCTGTATTTAATCCTTACATCACCTCTACAGAGTAGGTATTAATTATCACCATTTCACAGAAGAAGAAACTGAGTCTCAAAGAGGAAAGAGGTTTTAGATGGGGGAAACTAGGACTGAACCAAAGCCTGTGTCTTCAATTGCTTGCTATCACTTCCACCAATATCATATTTCCTCCATTTTTATGCTCTATAGTGCACAGCAAATCCAATGAACTGAATAATGAGGATGTGAGATGGATACAAGCAGCATCCTGAAGCGTTGTACTCTGGCCCAAGGTCCATGAGCCCCTCCATGCGGAAGACAGCAAATCTACTCTCAGGTCTTGTTTGACTGGTCCAATGTCTGAGATCTGGCCAGTGTATCTCATCTGATCCACCATGGTGACATAGAGCATGCACTATGATTACTTATTACTGTTAAAACAGCATCAGTCATTTCAGAAAAGTTGGATTATACAACATTTTGGAAATTCATAACATTTCTGTGTGGAGTTGACACTGACCATTGACTCAGCTATATCAGGTTCTGGCATTGGGCCATGTTTTTAGGAGGAAAACAATTTCCTGTGAAAGCATTTGAGGTAGATATGATCGTAACAACCCCATGATAATTATGGTACATAGGGAAGGTGTTTCTAAAATAGGTGAAGTTTATAAAGTATACTGAAATTTCTAAAATAACCAAAAGGCTTTGGAAGAACAGTTTTGTGTATAATAAAAAATCACATATAAAGCCAAGAGGCTATAATATGTATATACATAATTATTTATTCATAGTAACACATGAATGAAATGTAGTATACTGAGAATATATTTATTTTGATATCAGGAAATATATGTATATAGAATAAATAGCACCTTGGGCCTGTTGTTCCTGGGAGATCTGAATCAACAAGCCCAAATCCACAGCCTGGGAAAAGTCCAGCAGATTACACATAGACACACACAGATGCACACACACATACACACACACACACACACACACACACACACTGTCTATGCCCTCTGGGACATTTTCCATCAGACCTTTCTCTTCTTCTCTATTTATACTGCCTCAATTCCATAGCATGTCAATCAATCCAGGCACAAAGCCCAGCCCCTGTACCACATCCTGCCCTGCACCACACCCAATACACACACACACACACACACACACACACACACATCCACTTACACTCAAGCATTTTGAAAATTTATTAACTTTACTAATGATTTGTGGATAATAAGGTTGAATTAATTTGGCAACTCACATGTCCAAAATCACCTTTCCTCCTTTTTCTCTCCCACTACATTAATGTGGAGATTTTTCCCTTTCACATGAAGAGAAATTCCACTTATATATGGCAGTCTCAGTTCTCTCCCTCTCAAATAAATGCTGTCTTCTTCCTGAGAGGAGCTCTGCGGGAAACATTGTCTCCATCTTCTTACATGTGTACACATGGTCCATTAACAAGGCATGGAGAGTCTATAACTCACAATGACTCTGTATATGGGTTAGGGATTTGGTTAGGAAGGGGAAGAAACCCACTCAAAGTGGTTTATATGAACAAGGGAACCTATGGGCTCTTGAAATTTTAAAGTCTAAGAGTATACTAATCTCAGGTAAAGTTTTATACAGGGGGTCAATTGAATCATCAGGACCTCACTACGTTATTTGGCTCTGCTCTCTTTCTAAGGTAGGTCTGCAATAAGACTTCAGTCTTGGAAGTCAATCACGAAACGTTTGTTTATGCTTGGTGCCTAGTACATTGCCTGGCACATAATGAAGACCCAATAAATATTTGCCAAATTCAGTTGTTTGTTTAGCTGATATTTATTGAGTGCCTCGATATTTATATGTCAGCCTTGTGATTACAGTAGTAAACCACACAAAATCTGCTCTCATTCAGCATAGATTCTGCTGAATGCAGATAGATAATAAACATATTAGATAATTTCACATAGTGAAAAGCACTATGAATAAATTAAATAAGGCAACAGAATAGATAGTGACTAAGGTGTAGCAGAAGGTACCATTAGACAGGGTTAGAGAAGCATCTCTTTGAAGAGCAAATATTTGAGCGTAGATCTGAATGACAGGAAAGAGCCAACTTTGTGAAAATAGAAAAGATGTTCTAGGCAAAGGGAAAAGCAGAGCAAAAGCCCTGTGGCAGGAATGAGATTATCAGGTTTAATATATGAGAAGACTGATGACATTAGAACATAATGAAGAAGGAGAGTGCTCTCACATGAGATCAGGGAGGTTGGCAGGTGCTAAATCAGTGAGGCCTATCAGCCATGAGAGGTCATTTGGATGACGAAGTTGCTTCCACGTTTTAGCTATTGTGAATAATGTACAAATATCTCTTCCAGACCCTGCTTTCCAGCCCAAGTGCCCATCAGTAAATAAATGGATCAAAAAACTATGGTACATCTACACAATGGAATTCTATGCAGCAGAAAGAAAGAAGGAGCTTCTACCCTTTGCAACATCATGGATGGAACTGGAAAGCATTATGCTAAGTGAAATAAGCCAGGCAATGAAAGACAAATACCATATCTCACCATTAACAGGAACCTAATCAACAAAACAAACAAGCAAGCAAAGTATAGCCAAAGACACTGAAGTTGAGAACAGGCTGACAGTGATCAGAAGGGACAGGGGAGGGGATAAAGGGGGGAAAGGGTGAAGGGTTTACAGGAACAATTATAAAGCACATATGGACAACAACAAGGGGGTATGGAAATGGGGGAGGGAGGCAGAATGGGCTGGGGTGGTGAGGAGGGGTGGGGGAAAAGGCACAAAACTGTATTTGAAAAACAATAAAAAAATAAAGTAGAAAAAATTGGTACAATATTAAAAATAATAAAAAACAAAAGACCCTGCTTTCAATTGTTTGGAGATCTATTCAGAAGTGGAATTGCTTGATCACAGGTATTTCTATTCTTAATGTTTTGCATGTAGAAAATTGCAGTATCTGCACCATTTTACGTTCCTTCCAAAAGTGCATAACGGTTTCCATTTCTCTATATCCTCACCAACACTTACTGTCTTCTGGGGGTTTTTTTCACACCTATCCTAATGAATTTAAAGTGGTATCTCACTGTGGTTTTCATTTGTATTTCCTTAATATTATTAATATTGACCATATTTAATGTGCTTGTTGGCCATTTGCATATAATCTTTGAAGAAATGTCTATTCAAATCCTTTGCCTACTTTTAATTGGGTTATTTGGGTTTTTTGTTGTTGAGTTGCAGGAATTGTTTATATATTCTGCACACACACCCTTTATCAGACATATATGGCTTGCAAATATTTTCTCTTATTCTGTAATTTCCATTTTATTCCATCAATTATGTCCTTTTATGCAGTTTTTCATTTTTATATAGTCCAATTTATCTGTTTTTCTTTTGTTGCCTATACTTTTGTTGTCATATTCAAGAAATCAGTGCCAAATCCAATGTCATGAGGCTTTTACCCTATTTTAGGGGTTTTATCATTTTAGCTCTTACATTTAGGTCAACTGACATTTTTAAAAGATTGCTTTGACTGCAGGTGAGAAATGTATTGTAGAGAGGCAGAAATGGAGGTAGGGAGATCAGTTAGGAGGCTATTACTATATAGCAAGAGATGATGGTCTTTTGGGCCAGGATGCAGTGTGGAGATGGTTCTATCCAACTGAGAACATTTATTGAGTGCCTTCTCCACAGTAATACCAACTGTTGAGTGTTTACTGTCTTCCAGCTGTATCAGAGGCTGCTGGTTGTTTACATAATATCCATACTCCTTCTCTTTCCTATGAGAACTCCAGCCTTGTTTATGATGCCAAAATGTCCAACTAAAATTTGCCCTCTCAGATTCCCTTAGTCATAGGAGGCCACATGGAAAGCTCTGCCCTCTGACACATAAACAGAGTCTGATAGAGATTTCAAGGTGAATTTTTGCTTTCCTGATAAAGGCTTTATCCTTTTCCTTCTTCCTTCTTTCTTCTTCTTGAACTGAATATGAAGTTGGAGGTAGAGAGGGCATCTTGTGTTCATGACTCAACAAACATTAGAAACAAAAACCATATGCTAAGAAAGGCAAAGGAGAAAGTCCGCAGGAACCAGGACACCGCACCATCCTAGGGTCTCTATACCAACCCTGCACTGCTTTCTGATATGCCAGGAAAACAACCTCCAACTTGATTAAGCCATAAGTAGGAGTTCTATGATGTGCAGCCAAACACAACTCTAACTCACACACAGGAACAGTGTTAAGCATTTAGACACATTATCGCTTTGAATCTTCAAAACAACTCTATTGAGTATGTGGTGTTAGTTCCCATTTTATAGATGACAACATTGAGGCTTATATACAAAACTGTGTCCTATATGTGAGACGTTGGGCTGAACAATAAGAAAACAGAAAAAATTAGATTTTTATGAGCAACAACAATCCAGGCATCTCGTTAATTGTATATAAGTAGGAAAAAATAAATAATTCAAAAGGAAAATGGACAACAGTGATTATCTCACTTGTTTGGTAAACTTCTACTCATCTTTCAAACCCAGCCAAAATGCCATCTTCTCAATGAAATCTTCTCAGACCCCTCCATGTCTGAGTACCAACTTTGCAGTCCTTTCTCCTCACATGGTCCTCTGTAGTAACATTTATTGTTTTATTATAACTGATATGCTTAAATGTGTGTCTCAACCACCAATCTATGAGCTCTTTAAGGGTAGTAACCACGTCTTATTCATTTGGATCTTTCCAGAGGCAAGCACAATACCTGGTATAATGGGTACAGTGCATGGGTCTTCAATTGAATTAGCAAAATCTTAGAAACATTTTACAGAAAACAAAATCCTGGTATTTTCTGATTTTCAGACTGAGATCCACAGCAAATGTTGGGGTCCTGTGAAGCAGTTCTAAGAACTGAAAATAAATTACAAATATAGGAAATTAATTATTAGGAAGAATCATGAGAAAAATCAATTCAGTACACTGAAAATGATAATACAAACTAGGGGTTTCCCTGGATTTATGTGGAAAGACAATGTCTGAGGAATTTACAGCAAAGCCAGCAGCATCTGCTTTGCCTTAGTTTGATTGTAAAATATCTGAGAACTCTTTTTAGCAGCAGCCTTTAATAAGACCAGAGGCATGAATGACTTTTCCTTCCCTTCCCTTCCCTTCCCTTCCCTTTTCTTCCTTCTTTTCTTTTTTGGCAAAGTTTAGAAAAGTAAATATTTGAAAACTTCAATATATAGCAAGTATCAAAAGGTAGGGAAGGGACCATGCTGATCTTGTAGTAACATATATGTGCTATAGAACTGAGAAACACAAAAGCATCAGTAACAAAATTCCAGTCAGTTAGTAGTACTCTTTGACACAAGGCAAGTAAGCTCCTGCCTTTGGCTCCACACTTTAGAGGCTGCATTCTGGCCTCCACAATATGTTCCTCCTCTGTGGACAAGAAGTCCATAGAGCAAGAGGACGCCTACCTAGAGCATGGTCCCCACTTCCAGACTATGCCTCAGGTGTTTGGAATTCTGTAATTTTCTACATAAATGGCCTCAATCCTGTTTCTGGAACCAAATGCAGCCTCTTTCTTGGGCCAGTCCTTCTGAGTGCAAACTGGACTAGGCCCAAAAAATGGCCAAGTGGCTACTAGTCAGGTACAGGAGGTAAACAAAGCTTAAACATAGAGGCAGGATGTCCCCAAATATGCATCCATGGTCCCTTACTCAGTGACCTGAGGCAGAGAAAGATGCCCCACAGACCAGTACCATCTCTCTAAACTGCTGGATTCCAATGAAGAACTTCAAGCCAAATAATAATTGTAAACTCTAACATCTTCTAAGTGGGATGCTTGTGGGATATTTCTGTCAAACTAGAAAGATAAAACATCTTTTATTTAATAGTTTGTTATCCTGACTTATAACTTAATAATTAAGACACGTAGTAACAGACCTCCATGTATACTCTTGCCCTAGGTACTACTAATGTTTGGAGTTAGTAAAGACAGAAGTCAATAAATAAAATTGAGATAGAAGAAAAAAACACCTAAAAGACTACCATATTGAAAGCCTTTTCTTTCTGAGTTCACAATAAATGTGAACTCTGAGATGGAAAGGACCTCAGAGTCTGCATAAGAGCCCATGGCATAAAATAGATGCTCATTAAATATTTGTGGAATGAATTAATGAGCAGCAAACATGTTTACTGCATGTTCTTTTTGACAACTAACACTGCCCATATGATGCAATTTGGGGTGTCTACAGGGAAGTTCACTGTGACAAGCACCACCCTCCTCCCAACACCATCTCTTCTGGATCCCTCATGCTATTGATACAGTAACCATTCTCTTGGTCTCCCTGACTTTGACACTTCAGCAATATTTTGACCTCATCCCTCATTCTATCTCACCCTCAGCCAATCAACAGCCAATGCCAAAACACCCCAGTCCCTGCCCATTTCCCAAATTCCTGTCACAATCAGCATATGTCTCCCCATTATACAGAAGCCAGTGAATATTTTTCCCTATTATATGACAACAATGTCTTATATTTATTTGCCTTCCCATAGCACCTCACATAGGGCTTCATGCCAATGGACCTAGAGGAAAGTTTGTTGGTTATTTATTGAGTGAATTTTGGATGCAACAGAACTATTTGTAAACAGTTCTATGTTCTTAAATTAATTCATGAATACTTTGTGTTAAGAGTATAGGTTCTGCAGATTGTTTGGATTCATATCTCTGCTCTGACATTTCCTACTTGTGTCGCCTTGTACAAATCAGTCTCAGTCACTCCTACAAAATGGAAATGATGGTAACACCTACCCAATAGAATTTTCATGACAATTGAGTTCATATGGGTGACATAAAAAGGTACTAAGAATGGTGCCTGGCACATAATAAAAATTTGATACATGTTAGCTCTTATTTTTATTTTCCTTACTCTTCTCAGCAACCTTACTTGGTATGTTTTATTGTCCTCATTTTATTGATATGGAGACTAGTGCTTGGAGGACTCAAGGAGCATGCCGAATATCATGGAGCTAGCGAGTACGTTGAAATCTAAACCTTGATAAACCCACGCCAGCCTTGGAGCAACTCACCACTCCATACGCTACCACAGGCCACATAGTAGTCATTCATGCCCAGTGAGTCGGGGCGACAGTAGCAATGCGGTAAACACCAGACAGGAACAAACCCAGCAGCCTAAGCTGCTCTGTGGTTTTACTCCCTGGGAATAGGGAAGAACGACTGGGGTAATTCCTCAAATCACAAAACCCTTTAAGTAAGGCGTAGGAATAAATTTGGACTGAATAATTGCATCCTCAGATCTGCCCTACAACTTCCTCTGGTACAAGAAACATGCTATGTCTGGAGTGTTTGGATTTGGTTGCACACCACCACCACTCAGACTATATAGAGAGCCATGTGTCAACCACAGGAAATGAAATTTGAGATTTTGCAACGGATACTAAAACAGCATAATATTTAATATCTTTAGAAGTATGAGGCTGGCTAAAATTTCTTATTTTTCAAACACTTTCATTAATCATGTAATTCCATCATGTATGGATACTTTGGTGAATTAAATTTAGCAATTTCTATTAGCTCAAATCTTCAGGAATAGACTGTGGTTTAAGTAACAGGAACAAAAAGCTACAATAATTTAAGTCAATTCAAATTGAAAAAAGTAATGTTGCCCTAGCTGGTGTAGCTTAGTGGATTGAGCATGGGCTGCGAACCAAAGCATCGCAGGTTCAATTCCCAGTCAGGGAACATGTCTGGGTTGCAGGCCATGGCCCCCAGCAACCGCACATTGATGTTTCTCTCTCTCTCTTTCTCCCTCCCTTCCCTCTCTAAAAATAAATAAATAAGTAAGTAAGTAAGTAAATGGCTCTCGAATTTTTATTTAAAAAAAAGAAATAAAAAAGTAATATTAACCAAGAAATTTGGTTCTATTTTCTAAAGTTAAAGAAAATAACTAGGCTTCCCAGTCAAGATGGCAGCATAGGTACTTGCATCCTCCCAAAACCACACTAAAATTACAGCTAAACCACAGAATAATCATCATTCAGAACCACCTGAAATCTATCTAAACAGAAGCCCTACAACTAAGGATATAAAGAAAAAGCCACATCAAGACTGGAAGGAGCAGAGATAGGGACAGGTTGGTTCCTCACCCGTATGTGGCAGATAAAAATCAGGAGGGATATCTTGGCTGTGCAGGTCTCCTCAGAGGAGCTAAAGGTCCAGCCCCACACAAAGTCCCCCTACTCAAAGTTCTCATACTGGGAGGATAAGTCTCCATAACTTCTGGCTGTGAAAATCAGTGGGGATTGTGTCTGAGTGAGATGGAGAGCTTCTGGAGTCCCAGACATTCCTCTTAAAGGGCCCATGCACAAACTTACTTGGACTCACTCACTCTGAGCTCCAGCACTGGGGCAGCTGCAGTGACATATGACAAGAAGTGGAGAGGCATCTTTCTCCCAGACAAAAGTGCTAACAGAGACAATTGTTACTTTTCTTAACCCTCCCCTCACAGAGCCAGCAGGCAGGTACCATAGTAAAAGGCTCTTTGTCAACCTGGCTAATACTTTTTGCCCCACACTGGTGATTCCCTGAGACCTCTCCCCACCCAAATTTTGGACCCACACAAGCTTTTTCAGTGTTTTTTTCATACAAATGACCCATCTTGGCTCATGCTTCAGACTTTACTAAAATCTCTCAAACAAGCAGCACCTGTCCTCTATATGCCCCATACCTTTTGCTAAGTGGCCCCAGGCCCAGCACTAGCACCATCCATCCCTGTTTTGCAGCTTGGCCTAGTCTGGTAATGCCCAAGCCCAACACAAGTAGCAGCCATCAGCAGATTACTTTGTAGCTCATGCTGGGTTGCCCTGGGAAGAATACAGGTAATGGCTGCCTTGGCCTTCACCTCCTGTGAGTTCCCAGAATGAGGTCACCTAGTAGACAGCTTTAGGCCACACTAGGTAATAAGGGAGGCTGTGACACTGAACCCTACAGAACACCTACTGCATAAAGCCACTCTACCAAGGCCAGGAGATGTAGAAGCTCTTCCTAATACATAGAAACAAACACAGAGAGGCTTCCAAGATGAAGAAACACAGAAACATACCCCAAATGAAAGAACAAAACAAGACTCCACAAAAAGAACTAAACAAAATGAAGATAAGCAATCTACTAGATGCAGAGTTCAAAGCACTTATTGTAAGGATACTCAATGAACTTTGGGGAAGAATAAGTGAACTTAGTGAGAACCTCAACAAAGAGATATGAAACATAAAAATGAAATTGTAAAACATAAAAGGGAACCAGTCAGAAATAAAGAATACAGGGTTCCAGCCAAGATGGACCTGTAGTCAGAAATGTTTCACTTCCTTGCACAACCAAAAGAAGGACAACAACCAATTTAAAAACAAAGAACAATTTGGAATGGCCAGAAAATCATTGCATGGAAGCCAACAACCAAGGAGTTAAAGAAACATTCATCTAGACCTGTAGGAGGGATGGAGATGGGCAACCGAGGTGGAGAGGGTATGCGACAAGGTGAAGCAGCAGACCAAGTGGGTGAGCCCATAATTGTGTGCAGATAAGCTGGGAGGAACAACAGGGGAGTGAGGCAGACCTCGAAACACAGGGTTTTGGCACAGTAAACCGAAGACTCAAAACCCCTGACTGTAAAAAAATCTATGAGTGTTGCAGTGGTGAGAGAAACTCTGTCTCACATGAGAGTCTGTTGGAGAGGTCCACAGAGTACTAAAATGTACACAAACCCACCCAGCACCTGAATCAGCACCTGAAAGGGCACAATCCCCTTATGGGAAGCAAGGGAAATGACAGAAATTGGGATGAGAGCCAAGCAAGCAGCATTGTTCCTTCTCTGAGACCTCCCCCACAGATAGCACCATAACACAGCCACATGGATTGCCCCACCCTGATGAATACCTAAGGCTCCACCCCTTACTACAAAACAGGTGCCTTGAAACAAAGAAATATGGCCTAAATGAAAAGAGATCAAAACCCCAGAAAAAGAAGTAAACAATGAGGAAATAGCTAACCTATGAGATGCAGAGTTCAAAACACTGGTAATCAGAATGCTGACAGAAATGATTGAGTTCAGTCACAAAATGGAGGAAGAAATGAAAGCTATACAAAATGAAATTTAAAAAAACTAACAGGGAACCAAGAGTGAAGAGAAGGAAACCAGGACTCAAATCAATAATTTGGAACAAAATGAAGAAATAAGCATACAACTGGAAAAGAATGAAGAAACAAGAATTCTAAAAAATGAGGAGAGGCTTAGGAACCTCCAGGACAACTTTAAACATTCCAACATCTGAATCATAAGGGTGTCAGAAGGAGCAAAGGAAGAGCAAGAAATTGAAAACTTTTGAAAAAGTAATGAAGGAGAACTTCCCTAATCTAGCAAATAGACTTCCAGGAAGTCCAGGAAGCTCAGAGAGTCCCAAAGAAGTTGGACCCAAGGAAGCACATATCAAGGCACATCATAATTACATTACCCGAGATTAAAATGAAGGAGAGAATCTTAAAAGCAGCAAGATAAAAGGGGAGAGTTACCTACAAAGGAGTTCCTATAAGACTGTTAGATGATTTCTGAAAAGAAGCCTTACAGGCAAGAAGAAGCTAGGAAGAAGTATTCCAAGTCATGAAAGGCAAGGACCTATACCCAAGATTACTCTATCCATCAAAGCTATCATTTAGAATGGGAGGGCAGATAAAGTGCTTCCCAGATAAAGGAGTTTATCATCACCACCTACTTATTATATGAAATGTTAAAGGGACTTTTTAAAGAAATAGATTATCAAAAACTATGAACAGTAAAATGACAACAAACTCAAAAGTATCAACAACTGAATATAAAAAAAAACTAAGCAAGCAACTAGAACAGGAACAGATTCACAGAAATGGAGATCACATGGAGGGTTATCAGTGGGGACAGGGAGATTGGAGGAAAAGGTACAAAGGGTAAGAAACATAATAGGTAGACACAAAATAGACAGGGGGAGGTTAAGAATAGTTCAGAATTGAGAAGCCAAAGAAGTTATATGTACACCCCATGGACATGAACTAAGGAGGTAGAGGGGGAATGCTGGAGGGTGGGGTTTGCATAGAGGAGGGGGATAAAAGGGAGAAATAAATTGGGACAACTGTAATAGTATAATCAATAAAATGTACTTTAAACAGTTTTAAAAATAAAAATAACCATCTTACTAACAAAAAAAGAAATGAAGAATATATTAGGAATTAGAGTAGATGAAGCAGAGGATCACAACATAGATATGGAAGATAAGAAAGCAGAAAGTACCAAATCAGGCAGCACAAAGAAAAAAGAATCCAAAAATATGCTTCTAGGACAACTTCAGGCATATGAACATCTGCATCATGGGGGTGTCAAACAGAAGAGAGCAAGAAATTGAAAACCTATCTGAAAATATAACGACAGAATACTTCCCTAACCAGGTAAAAGAAATAGACATACAAGTTCAGGAAGCACAGAGTCCTAAACAAGAGGTAGCCAAAGACACCCACACCAAAACACATCATTTTTAAAATGCCTAAGCTTAAAGACAAAGAGAGAATCTTAAAAGCAGTTAGTTACCCACAAGGGAATTCCCATAAGTCTGTAAGGTGGTTTCTCAACAGAAACTTTGCAAGCCAGAAAAGCTTTCCATGAAATATTCAGAGTGATGGAAAAAAAAAGACATACAACCAAGTTTACTCTATACACCACAATTATCATTGGAATTGAAGGACACACAAGGAGCTTCCTAGACAAGAAAAAGCTAAAGGTGAGCACCACCACCAAACCAGTACTACCTAAAATGTTATAGGGTCTTCTTTAAGAAGAAAATGAAAAAAATGATAAAAATATGAATAATAAAGTGACAATACACACATATCTATCAACAATTGAATATGGAAAACAAAATGAACAAGCAGAACAGAAACAGCCTCATAAATACAGATAATATTTTGATGGTTGCCATATGGGAGAGGTGGTTAGGGCTATGGGTGAGAAAGGTAAAGGGAATAAGAAATAGAAATCAATAGTTACAGAACAGTCATGGGGGTATAGAGGACAGGATAGTATAGGGAATATAATAAAAAATATTATAATAACTATGCATGATGTCAGATGAGTACTAGATTTATCAGAGTGATCACTTAATGAGTTATATAATGTCTAATCACTGGGTTGTATACCTGAAACTAATATAATATTGTATCTCAACTATAATTGAAGAATTCATTTAAAAAAGAATCTAACTAGAAAAACTTTTTTTCCCTGAATTCCATGCTTAAAGTCATTATGAAAATGAAAACAAAACATGCTGATATAAGAGATTTGTTTTTTACAGCAGGATTTCAAACTATACATTATAGTCCACTGATAGGTCATAAAGTCAATTTAGTGGGTCACAAACAGCATTCTTTCTACAAAAAGGATAGGATAAAAACAATCAGAATTGCAGCTGGTAGGTATAGTTTTACAATTTTTTTTTACATAGATCAATTATTTACATAGATCTGTGTGTGTTTATTGGTAATAAGTATGTTGTAATATAAAATGTATTTTTTTACTGTAGGTTACTGTAAAAGTGTTTGAAAGCCCCAAAAGAATATCCTGGAGTTAACATATCTTCTTCCCTTTCTTCTGTACCCTTTACGTTTATAGTTTAGTATAGTCAACAGATCTTTTTTGAATGCCTATATGGGAATTGATATTTTTGCTAATGACCCAGCACCCCAAATTATCCAAGAAAAATTCATTTATGTTCATCATGCCACACTTAATTTTAACATGGATCAAAATGAAAAGAGTGTCCATGTTAATTCCCAGTACACAAAAAATTAAAGTAACTAGAAAACACCATTGTTTAAGCATACTGGTTGTTATTTATAACAATCCTTTGGAAACTTGAAACTAAAATGTACTTCCTTAGCCTTTTTTTCCCCCCTATTCTATCCTGTGCACACACTGATAAGTTATTACAGGGCAAGGAGTGTTTGGAGAGGATATGAGTTAGCACAGAATTTTTCATTCAGGAAAAAATGTTTGTTTTAAGAAGAAATGTCATATAAAGTTTATACAGATTCAAAACTTTAACCAGTATATGCTCTCTGAAGCTTGAGAATGTCTCCTTTGACATAATTTACCAGCCTATTTAAATACTAACAACTTTTACCATTATTTAGAAATTTATTTTTAGGTAAAGTTCCATTTCAATTACATAGATTCACTATCACAAGCTTTAAAAAATTCTTTCAAGTCTGTAGCTTAAAGCAGTACCAAAACTCATTGATATTATAAGGTTCTACATTTGTGGGAAAAAGACTTTGCTCAAAAAAAA
>PVIA01016238.1:0-19687 GCA_004024845.1 Tonatia bakeri | reverse complement strand
ACTACAAGAAAAAACTGTTTTGTAGAATTAATTCTTGTGTGTGTGTGAACAATTTAATTTTTCAAGTCAACCAGTCAAGATGTGAAATTGTGAAGGAACCTCTTGAACATTTCTTGTCTGTGAGCTCACAGTTGCTTTCAATTAGCGGGGACTCGGGGCTAGCCTTGGAAATGGAGTCGATGCATCTTTCATCAGCAGGTCCGTAAATCATACCGGAGGAAGGCCGCGCTTACACCCACCTCACGGCCGTGCCAGGCGGGGCCGGCGAGCTGTTTTAGGGCGTGAAAACACGCTGTCACCAACTCCCCCTCTGCCCCAGAAAAGTCCCGTTCATCCTGAAACCGCCATGCACAGGAGTAACCACTCAATAGCGGTTATTTCTTATTTTATAGACTCAGAAGAGAAGGGCTCCCAGCACCTTCCTCACCTGGGAGGCGAGAGCCTGGCCCCGGCGCGGACTCCCGTGGGCAGGGCGCCAGGGTGAGGATGGCCTCTGAGGGTCTTCGCGGATGTCATCCGGGAGATCAGTTCTCTGCACGGCTCGGAGCCTTTTGCTTTGACATCCGGACTCCGCCCTGAAAAGGCCGTTAGGGTAAAGGTAGCTGACAGAGGAGACACTCTCCCCGCACCCCCCAAAAAAACAGTCACTGCAGAGCACCGTCTTCGTAGAGCTAGGCTAGGACGGTGCTGCCTGAGTCTGGCAGCCGGGCCTGGCCCCAGGGGCCCTGGGGGGGGCTCACTCCCCGAATTCGAGCGCGCCCAGGGCAGGGAGAGCAGAGCTGGGGCGGAGCTCCGGGGAGGGCTGGGCCTCCCAGCACTCGGTCACTCACTCTTGGACCCCTGCTCCCAGGGTTCGGAGAGCCTGCCCCGTGCCAGGCCCTGGCCCGCATGCGAGGACACGCCATCTCAGGGAGGGGACCGTGCGACCGGCCGACAGAACAGAACGGGAACGGGAGCGCTTGTCAGAGGCCCGCGAGCAGCAACTCCGCGGTGTGGGGGAGAAGGGGCGGCGGGGCGGGGGCGGGGGTTGGTGGGGGGGACGACCGGGCGACGATGAAGGAACACGAGAGGGACTCCGCGGCCTGCAGGGAGAGGGAGTGTGTTCTTCCCGCAGGGTCTGAGGTGTGTGTTCCAGGCGGGCGGACTCCTGGGCTCCCCGTGCGGTTCTGGGATGGAGGCTCTCCTTCCTGACTCCCTGGGCGCGCCCTCCATCCGTGGTTCCGCCCAGAACGCCTGGTGCACTGGAGGTCACACTAACAGCAGGGTGGGCACGTGCAGTGGGCTGGGCCGGTGGAATTCTGGGGAAAGGCAAGGGTGGGACTGGCAAGCAGCAGGCGCTGCCACTGAGCTCGAAGGACAGAGTGACGGGCTGGTTTTGGAGACGATGGTCGGGGAGGCTCGTCCTGAGCACAGGACGCCTTCGTTTATGCCCTTCCGGTATTTCCACGAGATGAGGCAACAGTCAGGGTCTCCCGTGAACCGTGGAGAAGATGCATCTTCCAGCGAGGTCCGAAAGAACGGCAGGAGCGGCCCCTTCGGGCGTCTGAGGGCCGTGCATTCGGGGCAGAGGCTCCCGGACAGCCGGAAGCTCCCGTGGGGTGGGCACGGTGAGCGGGAGGCGGGGTTCCTTGGGGCTCCATCATCAGGGGCCTGGTAGGCGTTACCAAGGCTTTGGAGTCTGGAGTGTAAAATCAGCCTGTCGGTTTCTACCCAGAAGGCAGCCGGGTTCTGATGGGGGCTGCGGGGGATTCGTGGGTCCTTTCGGGGGGACTGCCCTGGTGGCACCCCTAAGTCTTCCAACACGCAAGCCCCGGATGTTTCCAATTATTTAGAGCTTTAAAATTTTTTTCAACAAGACTTAGTAGTTTTCAAGAGTATGAGTCTTTTTGCTTCTTTTACTAAATTTACTCTTAAGTAATTTATTCTTTATGTTACCATTGCAAATTGCATTGTTTTAAGTTCATTTTCAGATTGTACATTGCCAGTGTGTAGAGATTAAATTGACTTTGTATAGTGACCTTGTATTCTGCAACCTCGCTGAACTCGTTAGTTCCAAATGCTTTTAGTGCGTTACCATGGATTTCTGTGATGTGCTCTCACATCACCAGTTTCACCTCTTCCTTTCCAGCCTGGGTGCCTTCCGTTTCCTTCCTTGCCTGCTTGCCCTGGCTGGAGCCCCCACACCAGGTGGGCGGGGTGAGAACAGACACCCCATCTCGTTTCCGATCCTGGGAAAGCACACAGCATCCCACCGTCCCGCGTGCCGTCCGCCGTGGTTGTATCTTGGGAGTTCTCTGTCCAGCCGAGGAAGTCTGTTCCCGGTTTGTGGAGTGGTCCTGTCCATAAAGGCAACTGTTCCGTCACATGGATTTTCTGCATCCATGGAGAGGATGATGTGGCTTTTGTTTTTATCCATGTGATGGGATGTATTACATTAATTGATCTTGGGATTTTTGAGCCAAACTTTTACTCATGGGGCAAATTCCCACCTAGTGATAATGCATGATTCCTTTTTATGTATTGCCAGATTTGGTTTGCTAATACTTTCTTGAATATTTTGCATCCATATTCTAAGAGATATTTAGTCTGTAATTTTCACTCTTCTGATGTGCTTGTCTGGTTGTTACCCACATAATTCTGGCCTCTTGAAATGAAATGAGAAATGTTTCCTCTTATTCAGCTTTTGGAAGAGTTTGTGAAGAATTGGTATTAATTCTTTAGAGTTAAATACTTTGAGCATTGCCCCATAAATTATAGTCATAAATGAGATAAACACACACATCCTTCTCTGTCTGTCTTGCTTCTGTTTTATCCTCTTGCAACGTGTCAGGAAGGGGGACTAAGGAGCCCCAGAAGGGCTCCCCCGCCAAAGCGACGGGCTGCATCCCCGGGGAGACGGTGGCCGACCGGCAGAGTGCAGTGGGTCTGGGAGTCCCTGCTCGCCGGGGCGGCGGGACCCCCGGTCGGGGTTTTTCCTGCTGGATGCTTTCTCTGTCACTGACTGCTCTCGGTGAAGAGGTGAGCCCACTCTGTCCGCCTGGGGGGTGCATTCCAAGAGGAGCTGGCCCTGACCTCTCCTCCCACGCAACGACAAATGGCTCTCACACGTGTCGCCCCTGCACGGTCGGCCCCTCCCCTGGCGTCCAGTTTCCCGGTCGGGCCGATGCGAGCCCCAGAAACCCCGCTTTAATTCTGTATTAGTTTTGATCGCACGCAGCCTCCCCATTGCAGCCGCGATGCATTCTCACGGAGAGGGGGTGGTGTGGAGGTGATGACATTTCTGTGGCCTTTTTCTTTTTTTTACTCTGGCTTAGCGTCAACTTGTTTAAACAGAAAAGAGTGGAGACTGATTAAATATCATGGTTGGACTCTAATGAAAGCAAAGCCCACAGCAAATATGTGGGGGTCGTTTCCGCTCCGACTGCAGCAGGGCGGACTTCAGGGCACGGCCCCGCGGGGCCCTTGCTGGCTGGGAGAGGAGCCGGGTCGGCCCCTGAGCTGGGCTCCCAGGCCGCCTCCTTTGTCGTCTGGTGGTACGTCGATAGTGCAGTCGGGAGAAAGAGCCCCCCAAGAGGACCTCCCCTTTGGAAAATCCCATGAACTCATTAAGGTCCTGGCATTTCTCTGGCTTCTTCGAGTAAAGAGGGCAGTTTGAAGGGGGTGAGGAGAAACTTCTCCGAGCGTTAGAAGGACCAGGGGTTCAGTTGGCGGCACTGGCCAGGGCAGGGGCCAGGCGTCCCACGTGGCCGGTCTCACCCGAGGTTCACCTGGTACAAGTCAGAAACCTTGCGTGTCACCCCGTCAAGCCCAGACGGCCGGCACTCGCTCTTATCTGACTCTGCACTGTGACGCTGGGCTGCTCGGCCTCGAACGGCCCGGGGGTGCGCAGGGGAAGGCACTGGGTGTCCCGAGCCGGGGCTTGTTGCCGGGGCTCCGCCCCGTTCCAGCCGCTCCCTGACACCGGCCCCTCTCCGCCCGGGCTGTGCCCTGGCCTCTGTGTCTGAGGGGCTGCGGCAGAGCGTGCGCCGCTGGGCCACCCAGAGCACTGGAGAGAAGCTGCGTGACTGGGCCAGCCTGCACCGACGGCGGAACGGGCTGGTTGAACGCTCCCATGAGCAGGGACCTGGTGAGCGAGCGGGCGGAAGAACGGGAAGGAGTCTGTGCCCCGTCCTCGAGCCTGGACCCAGCTCCGTGCTTTCTGGTCTTTGGAGCCTCCGTCACAGAGTCCACCCGGGTCGCTACAGCCGAAGGCCCTCGGCGCCCGGCCGGCTTCAGGGTCTGTCTCGACTTCTCGCCGTGACTTTTGTCTGTCTTAGCCTGTCTTCCTGCCTCAGAACGAAGAACAACAATACAACATCTGTTTCAGTCTTAGAAACTTCCCGTCTTCAATCCCACGGGCCTCTGCTGACCTGCACTGCTCAGCAACGTCACAGCACCAGCTTTTGTGGGGGTGTGACCGTGGGCTCTTCGGAGAATTGGGGTGCCTGGAGTAGACGCCCTCTGACTGGCCGGCCGCTCCCCTTCCCTTTGGGAATCGCCAGCTGGTCCCACACGGTCTCCGTGGGACGGCCAGAGGGCAGCCTGTGGCCCCGCCTGGGCTGGTCACAGCCCCGCGCTTCCTGGGCACCAGCCCTGGGCCCCGGGGGTGGGTACGGGGAGAGTGGGGGACATGCAAACCACTCATCGTCCTCCCAGCTCTTCGGTGAGCGGGACGTAGAGAGTGGCTCCTCCGTGCCCTTGCAGGCCTGCCGCAGACTCCACGCGGCGGCCCTCTCCCCAGCCTGGGAAGGGGGAGGGGACGGGGACGAGGCTCTGGCCAGCAGCAGAGGCGGCCGCGCGGGAGGCAGAGGAGGGAGCGGGGACAGGAGGGAGAGACTGGAGGAGCTGAGGCTCCCTAAGCGGCCCACCTGACCGGCCTCGCCCCTCCACGCGCCATCCCCCGTCGCCGTCCCCCATCGCCATCTCTGCCCCCCTCCGCTTTCCCTTTTCTTTTGGAAATCGTGTGCTGAGACTGGTCGGAGGCGGTTCCTCTCGCTTCCTCTCGACCCCTTCCTGCAGGCCCGCAGGAATCACTCGCTCTCCAGCAGGTGAGCCCCACAAGCCCTGTCCTCCAGGCGGTGCCCCCCGGGCGGGGCGGGGACCAGGCTGGCCTCAGTGCGGGCCTCGGCCGTGGGACAGGATCGCCGTGCGGCCCTCCGGCTGGGCGGGCGGCTGCCTGCCCGGCACCAAGCAGCTCTCTGCGGAAGGGTGTTGGGCCCTCAGAGAACACCTGAGGTCGTTGAGTTCGTTCAGTGCCCGTCCCATTTTGCAGACGAAGGAATGGCGGCTCAGAGGCGCTGCGGGGGGAGGCTTCCCCGCAGTGGCACAGCGAGGGACAGGGCCACAGCCTGGTTCCCGCGCCGACTCCCAGCTTTGCTTTGCAGAAGGAAGCCGGGGAGCAGCGGGACAGGAGAGCCCTCTTCCCGAAAGCTTCCGCCCACAGACCAGCGGGAGCAACATGCAAGGTCCTTGTGAAAACCTGCAGTGATTCCTCACGCCATCCCGGCCCACTTCCACTCCTGACTGACTTTCTCCAGCTGTGAGCACTGCTCAGACCAGACGTCCGGAAAGCGCCGCCCTTGAAGAGTTGATGACCCCGCGGAGTCCGTGTTTGATGCCTCCGCTCCACTGGGGCCTGTGCTGGAGCGACGGCCGGGAGGAGGGCGCGAAGAAACCCTCTCGGTCGGTCGGGGATTATGTGCCGCTGCCCGGCTCCGGGCCGACCAGGCTGTGGCGTCCTCACCGGGCTTAGCATTTACTCTGCGCCGCCGGCTCTGTTTGAACATCCCGTCTTCAGACCGTGGGGCTTAGCTCAGCCACGCACCGTGTGCCCTGCTCACACAACAAATCCCGAGAAAAGTCGAGGAGATTTGGTGGCTGGGTTTGATCTTTGAATGACCAGTAGGTTTCATCTTCGGGGAAAGGCAGTCAACACCCTTCCCGCCCGGCCCAGCTCCTCCGCAGCGAGCATCAGCTCTTCCCACGAGCGCCGGGGCCAGTAGGCCCTCTGCTCAGCCGTCTGGGGGAGCCACTTGAGCCTCGTGGGACAGGAGGGTGTGGGCGGGGCCTGCCACTGAGCAGTTGCGTGGTCCCGGGTCAGCCGCGTCCCTTGGCCACTCCCAGGGGTCGGGTGAGGCCTGGTACCAGCGACTCGGAAGGCCCGTCTCATCTCTAAAACTCCGTAAAGTTGAACGGCAGCCACTGCAGTTTGCGCGCAGTGTGACTCATGTTCTGCGGTACAGCTTCGGTTTCTGAGTCTTACTTAACGTGCTGACCTTGCATTAGGTCCCCTGACCTAGCCCTGGAGGTAAGGAAATACGTTTTCTTCAGGTCGGTTGGTCAAAACCTTAATACTTTGGGGATAACCGTTTGCTTTTAGACATTTGGCTCACGTTATGCGTGAGCCTGTGTGATTCGGACGTGCGCCTTTCGACTTTCTGGAGAAGTCCAGCCGCCTCTCCGATGAGGCCGGAGGAGCCATGGGAGGCCCCAGCCGCGTTCCTCCCAAGGCCACTGGCTGTCCATCTTCCCTGGGGTGCTGGTGGGTGGTGCAGTCAGGACGACCGCGGGCTCAGCTTAAAGGCCCCCCCCGCCCCCCGTTCTCTAGAAACAGGTCCGACGTGGAGCACGGGCGACGGCCGCTGTAGAAGGAGGTGGAAAGGGCCCGTCTCCGCCTGCGCACCTGGCGGCACCCCGCCCGCCTGTGCGGCGGCTCAGGGGCCCGCCCTGTAGAGCAACAGGGACTTCCACGGATAATCCGAAAAGTGTCCTTAAACCTGAAAACAAGCCTCCATTTGTCGGACTCACTGTGCTGTTAAAAGCACCTGTGACTCTCTCCGTGTGTTAATTAAAGTGCAGCTATCTCAGGCTGACACCCAGGATCCCCGTAGTCTGTCTGCGCCAACATGCAGGCCGCTTTTACCGAAATTATAGTAATTTGCAGCCAAATGCTACTATGTCATTTAGTCGACGTATCTTATTACTCTTTCTCGCTGATGGTTATTGCACGTTCTGTTTATCAAAACTCTCTCCCTCTCTCTCCCTCTCTCTCCCTCTCCCTCTCTCCCCCCCCCCTCTGCTGCTGCTGCCGGGCTCTGCTCAGGACGGCAGACCCCCACGTACTGGCCTGCAGCTTCCCTCTCCGGGGTGCTCGCCCTCTGGCCGACGCCAGGCTGCCCCGCCCTCAGGGACGGCCCGGGGATTCAAGGCCACGCAGCCCTGAGCCCGGAGAGGGGACGTGACGCGCCGTGTCCGGGTTAGTGCTGCTGGCCCCGCGGCCTCTGGCCTCCCTCAGGTCCCACCAACTGCGTCCGCATCTCCTTTTCTGCGTGAACTCCTGTGTCCCAGGCGCCGCCCACAGGAGAGCGGGGCCCAGCCCCCTCTCCCGAGAAACAAATAGATTTTTCATTGAAATCAACATATCTTTCTGAATCGAATAGGTTTTCATGGGGCCAATAAATTTCTTCAAAACAATGCATTTTTATTACAACATATTTCTGTTCAAACCAATACTTTTTGACAACCAGATATTAATGACCTGGCCAGAACTATAAATTTACCCCAAACTATGTGTTTTCTCAGAAGAAAATAATTTTTCTTATACAAACACATTTTTATTTGAATCAATCCTTTTCTGAAATCAGATATGTTTCTGCAGGGGATGCCAGTAACCTCTTTACTAAGAAATGTCACTCGGTTTAAAGGAACACAACCCAGGTTTCAAGCTTCCCTAGTGACCCACCTTCAACATCTTTATTCAAAAGGGAGGAAGCTCAAGGGTTGGAAAGGAAATCTACTTCCTGGTCACCCACAAGTGCAGAAAGGCAGCAACAGACACGACCCGGAGAGCCTCCGAGAAACGGGTCCAGTGCTGCGTGCTGTCGGGGCCTCGGAGGCGGCTGCATCCAGCCCGGCAGACGCACCAGCGGGAGCCCGGGACCCCGGGCCTCGGGGGCTGCCTGTGGCGCAGGTGGCAGCCGAGGACAAGGAGCCTTCCCTGGGAGCCGGCCCCGTCGTCCTGGACGCGGAGTTCTGACCACCCCCCATGCCGCCGTGGGAATCACAGGAGAAATTCACAGGTTGGTCTCGAAAGTCGTAAGGAGCTTCGCGTTTCCGAAAGGGCACAGCGTGGAGACGACCCCCAGGCCTGCCCTCCTGTTCAGATGCAGAAGCGGGAGGCGCCTCTCCAGGGCACGCTCCTTCCTCTGCAAGTGCAGTGCGCACACCAGGCGGGGCGCCCGGGGACCGCCGTCCTTGTCCCAGCGCAGGAAATTTACGGACCCCCGTTTCTCGCTACCAGTGTGAACGCATTAGTTTTTCTGTGCCCCACTCATGTCCGTGGAACAGCAAAAGAACGGCACCCGGGGAGCGCCGGCACCACTACCCGACGCTTCTCCAGACACAAGCGGCTGCAGCCCAGTCTCAGGGGGCAGGTGCTTGGTCACTCCCTGTGGTCACACGTCACCCAGGCTGGGCCCACCCAGGGTCGGTGCATGCAGGGACACGAGGGACTGCGCTGCCCAGAGGAGACATTGAGAGGGGGACATTCAGGTCCTCGTTGTTAAAATAATTACCATTGCTGAGCAGACGCTGTGCAAACTAGGTATTGCGGTCAGAAGCCCTTCCGTCCGTTTCCTTCTGTCTCAGCACAAATCCACGGAACAGGTGCCCCCCACCCCACGTCCAAGGACAGAGCTGTCGGACGAGGCCTGAGAGCGCTGGGACCGCAGAGCCTGGACCTCGGAGCCGGCGCTCTGCCCACCGCCCCCCCCCCCGAGGGCTGCCCTGTCCCCACGTCTGTGCCCCTCGCAGGAGTGTTCCCAGTCCAGTCACCCCACCCCGGTTCCCAAGGAGACTCGGGTGAGGACGCGGGTGGGAGCGCACTCAGACATGAGGCTGCCCAGAACCTCGTGAAGTTAGGCTCGGCGGAGGCAAGCTCGTTTCTCAAACATGGGTTGCGTGAATAGGCGTTGGAGACGTTTTCTTCACTCTCGTTGGCAGATACCCCGCTTCCCGGTGAGAATGTTCAGGTGCGCCAGGAAGGTCCTGGCCGGCCCGGGAGGGGCGGTGCCTCCGTGAGGCCGGCGGGCTCCAGCGAGGACTCGGACGGGGAGCCCAGGGGGCGGGTGTGGGAAGGTCTCGGGTGGACCAAGGAGCGATGCAGTAATTGGGCCGCACGTGTGTGCGGCTTTCCTCTTCGACTTTAGGAGGTTCTGGCACTTAGATACCCGCTCCCATCTTCACAGCCGCCGCGCGGGGGGCAGGTGGGGGGCAGGGCGGGGGTGGTGTCCCCCGAGCAGTGGAGACGGGGACGTCCAGAAAGAGCAGGGACCTGCAGCTCTGAGGAGTGGCAAACCCAGGCCAGTGCCATGTCACCGCACGGAGAAGCACTCAGTTGTCACATAAAAGGGATGGGGACGAGAGACCAGTGCTGTGGCATTCGTTGTGTGAAGCGTTTTCCTCGCCGTTTTCCTGTGCGTCACCCTGCGGTTTAGTCACCTGCCCAAATGCCCCCGCCAGCGGGACCCGGACCAAAGCTCTGGTCTCCTGAGCTCAGCCGGCTGCTTCTCCGGGAGCCCGTCCTGTGGGTGCAGGTCTGGCGTGGGGGAGCGATCGGGCGGTTTGCTGGGAGCTGAGGCCTCTGCAGTGGGCCGGCCGTGCGGGGCGAGGGCAGGGGTGGGGCCAGGCTCAGCCGGTGTCCCTGCAGCTGGCAGCTGGTGTCTGTCTCCAGGAGGACTCGGGAGCTGGGGGACGCCGCTGGCGGGGGGTGGCAGGCCTCCCAGTCACACCCGGCTGCGTCCAACAGCTGACACACAGGGACCGCCACGGGGACCAGGCTCGGGGCGGCCGTCGGAACACGGGAAGGAGAACCCCCGGCGGGTGCGCGCCTGCCTTCCTCCCCGTCAGCTCTCGAGCCACCAGGCTCCCCCCGCCCCTCCAAGGACTCCGCCGCACCGACACAGGAGAAACGCGGCTCTGAGGCGCTGCCCGGCCGGCCCAGCTCGCTCTCCTGCGCGGAGCTGGACTGCCCCCCATGGCAACCCCTCTCGGGGGACGGGGTCAGGAAGACGCCCAAGTTCCCGTCCTGACCCCTCGCTGCCTCGCTGCCTGCTGCCCCTCGGCCAGCTCCACGTGGGCCTCACGCTCCGTGCTCCCTCCTCCGGGATGTGCGGGCCGAGATCCTGCCGGGGTGCCCCCGGGCCCGTGCAGTGTCTTCACGTGTCACGGAGCAGCCCTCCCTGCAGCCCCGCATTTCAGAGGAAAGACAGCATTAACATTAGAACCGTGAGCACCCTCCCCATCGGAAAGAGCACCACGCACCACTGCTTGTTGGTCGATTGTGGATTTTTTGCTGTTTTTTATCTTTTCACTTTTTTCCAAAATTTTGATCCAATATCTCTCAACATTTCCCGTTGGAATATTCCCACAAGACAGACCCTGCCCCCAGATCTGGGGCCTTTTGCGGAAAGGCACATGTGTTTGTTTGAACTTTCCGGCGGATCTGGACGTGGCGTCCTACGTTATTAGATGTGTGTCGGCTTTCAGAGAGCACCTGTGTGTGACTGCCAACTAACGCCAGTGATCACGGCTGATTCCGCATTTCTCCTGGCAGAGTGAAAGGGAGTCGGGGACCAGTGTCCTGCTGCTGCCCCACCGCCGGACCGCCCCTGCTCTGTCACCACGCCTCCCGTGCCCTCTCCGGGTCAGCCCCCAAACCTGCACGTTCTGGGCCCCTGATGAGTCCCAGGCCCGAGCAGCCTCCTCTCCGACACCCACCTGGCGCTCAGCTGTTTTCCTCCGTCCGGTAAATCTCTGCCCCCACCTGCGATGTATCCTGGGCACCAACGTGGACCCCCAGCCCCCTTCTCTCTGCCTCAGCCCCTCCTCCCACTGCCCTGGGTGCGCATGGGCACAGAGCCAGGTTCCAGCCTCCTCGTCCCCGGCGGACCCTCCAGGCCCAGGAGGCGGCCACCCCACACGCAGGCACCAGCAGGGACGGTGAACCGACAGCCAGGAGGGCAGCTTTTCGGGAAAACTGACGTAGTTTTAAAACGTCGTCATCATCAGGAGAGAAGAGTAGGCTTTATCGCCCTTGTTTGGTGCTGAGTCAGGGGTTGGCGACGTCGGTTCTTACAGCCGCTGGAGGTCTTCGGTTTGCCGGTCCACGCACCAGAACCCCCGTCTGCACCTCGGTGCAGAGAAGCGCGGCCCCCGTGGGTCCGCCTGGAGCGTGTGTGACGTTATCACCCGAGGGGACCCCGTGCATGTGACGTGACACAAATAAGTGAAAAGGCCGTGCCCGTCCTCAGAACTCGGCTCTGCCTCCCAGGTGCTCCCTCAGGAAGGGAGGCCCAGCAACAGGGCAGAGGCTCGGCCCCCCGACTTACTGGGTGACGAAGCCCTCGGCAACAGGGCTCCTGCTGTGTGCACGCTGTCCCCACACGTCACGCACCGGGCCTGAGCCCGGCTGATGCCCTCGGGCTAACGTGGAGCCCTGGGCCGTGAGCTGCCGCAGCCACCAGGCAGGAAGCTGGGACGGGACCCTGGTTTTTCTGACTCTGCCCCCGGGTGCTGTCCCCAGGCTAGACCCCCCCCCCACCCCGCCGATCTTCCCGGGCAGGGGCGACGCCCAAGGCCGGCCGTGGGAGTGCAGCAGGACTGAGTGTCTTTCCGGGCTCGTCCTGCAGACTCCGCGTGGGTGGGGGGACGGTGGCGAGGGAAGGGCAGCCGGGAGACGTTGGGAGGACGGCGGGCTGCACAGCCCCGGGGCGGACCTTGACCGAGGGACGGCAGCGCCGCCCTGCCGCAGGCTGGCCCGGGACGGGCGAAGTCACTGCTGCCGAGTCCTGGAGGAAGGACTCTATAAATAACTGAGGCTCCTTTTCTCCTTAAAGGAGAATTAAACCAATGTCGGTTGTTTGCTTAACTAGACAACTTGACCTTTACGGCTGGAGACTTTTTCTTCCCATAAAAGGCAAGGCCCTGGAGAGCACAAGGCCCTCTGTGAACATGTGGGGCGGCCCCGCCGGCGCCAGGAGGGTCCCCCGAAAAGCATCTTTGCCCCAGACGGCCCCGCCTGGGCGCGCCGGCGCTGTGCCGGGGGCGAACGGAGGGCCGGGTGCCACGCATTTGTTTTCCATTGAGCGGGATTAGGGCTCCTGACACGGATGATGAATCACTGCATTGCAGACGGCTGACGAACTCGGCGGAGAGTGCGCCCAGACGGCCGGGCACGCAATCTCCCCCAGACAGCTGCCGGGTGTTCCTGCCTCCTCCACCCCAGCCCCTGGCCTCCCCGTCTCCCCTTCCATCCTCCTCCGTCTCCCCTGCCTGCCTCTCCTTCACGGTCGTTCAGCCCATCCTCGTCTATGCCGATTCTCCGGTTCTCTCTTCCTTCCAGCCTTAACCTCCCTTTTTCCTCTGACGTGTGTACCAAGCCCCGAGCGGAGGGCGCCGCAGGAGGCTGGCTTTGATGGCGTGGACTGCCTGGCAGCCGCCCCCCGCCCCCGACAGACGGGGGCCGTGGGGAGGAGGCACCCTTCGCTGACCCGGACGCAGGGCACGCGTGCGTGGGTCATGTGAAGAAACAGCACGGGGAACGGGGCTGGTATCAACAGGGGCCGCGAGCTCTGGAGCCCTCAGCAGCCCGCGCTGGGTGGGGACAGGCCCGGAGGGAGACGGCTGCCCCGGGTCGGCTCCGGCTCCGGCTCGTCAGTCTGCTGTTTGGCTGGACACTCACGCTGCCCTCGGAGCCCTGTGGGTTTGGGGAGCTGTGCGCTGCGCCCCCTTTGGAAGGCGGGGCCATCCCAGGTCCTTGCGGGTCGATGGCCGGAGCAGGCTCTGCGGAGGCTAACTCTCCTGCCTGGTCCCCGGGTCACATCGCTCACTCTGGTCCTCGGCCCTCGGCGTGCGCCAGAATCATCCGGAAAATGTAACATGCCGACCCCTGCTGCCCACCCGAGTCGCTGCCCCAGTGAGTCCCCGCTGTGGTCCCAGAATGTCCCTTGGTCGGCGTTGCCCAGGTGGCCCTGGCCCGGCCGCTCTGGGACCCCACCTGGACAGTCACTTCCCCATGTGACCTCCTACCCCTGCTTCCCCTCCTTTGAAAACGCACCGAGGGCCTGTGGCCGGGCACCTGTATCTTAGAAAACTCAGGGCCCCTCTCAGAGAAAGGGAATGCCCCCAACAAAGCGGGAACAAGTACCATGTGTCCAAGAAGGTGACCGAGACACGGGTACAAACCAGCTGTCCCCTGCGATCTTCAGGAGTCTTCTCCACTCACCCCCATTGAGAGAGCCGCTCCCCTGCACCACGCCTGCCAGGTCTCTCTCTGGAACCCCCTCTCCAGCTCCCCGTCTCAGCCCCACCACACCCACGTGGTGGTCCCCACGGACTCGGGGCCCCGTGTCTCTGACACCCTGCCCACCTGAGGCTTTACAGTGGTTTCATACATGCTTCTCATGACTGCTACATACGTGTTTCTCTGAACTTCACTGGCCAGGCCAAACAGATCAGCAAGCTGGCGGGCCCTGCGCCCACCTGCCCAAACCGGACCGCCCCACCTCTCAGCAGGCCAGGGCCCATTTGCGGTCGTAACTGCACCTGCACGTCCTCCATGGGGTAACTCTGTCCACAGTTGACTTCCTGAACTGCATGGTGGGACGGGGGCCTTGCAGAGGGCGCCGACATAGGAAAACGGGAGCGAGCAAACAGTGCGTGCACGCTGGCCTCGGGCTGGACGCTCAGGTGCCCGTCGACCTGTGTTCCTTCTCGTCGTCCCCTGTGCGTGCATGACAGCCGCGAACGCTGTGGCCGCCCTGGTGTGCCCCAGCCCCTGGAGACACAAGGCTCTGGGCCCCAGGCTGTCTCTCCAGACGAGGGTCCCCAGGCCGAGAGCCTGTGAAGGTGTCGGCTTCTCTCCCACTCACGGGGGCAGCCCAGGCTGGAGAGCGGGCCCACCGCCCAGAGCTGGCGCCTCGGGGGGACCGTCTCCACACCTGGAGCATCTGCCTCGCAGTGGTGCCGGGAGAGGAGGGTGCCTGCTGTCACACGTGTGGTCTGGAAAAGCCGGCCAGCACATGAAGCCAAACGATGGAGCCCAGAAAGCTTTGGAAACAGCAAAGCTGAGTGTTTCCAGCAACATTAATTCACTTACACCGCACGCAGTTCCTTCAGATAGCTCACTCGGCTGCTGAAACAGCTTTCTCTAGAATGCGAGGAAAACGGCGGCTTGTCCCTGACCAAGCGTCTCTCCAGCCTCACGTTTCCTGACGTTTTTAAGACTGAATTTGGACCCGAGAGCTGTGTCAACACAGCGTTCTGCATGCGGTTCCCTGAGGGTTTCTGTTGCCAGCAGACACGACTGGGGCGACCAGCCCCCGGCGTTCGGCGACGTTGGCGTTTGGATCTTGTGCGTGGACTGGAGGTTGGCGCGGAGACGGGCTCCCGCGTGGGGGGCGGTGGGGCTCACGCTCGCGCCCCCGAGACTTCTGCGTGCCCAGCCGAGCTCGGGCAGACAGCGCCGAGCGAGGTGGAGTCCCGCCGTTCCCGACTCTCCCCGGCCCCCAGACCGAGGCCTCCTTGCAGGGCGCCACCGCGTCACCCCGAAGCGCCCTGGGCGACGGCCTGCCGCTGGACGCGGTGTCCATGGGTCCCTCTCCCTGTCGGAGCCTGCTCCTCTCCCAGCCGGCCGGGTGTGTCTGCCAGGGAGCCACGGCCACGGTGCACCGATGGGTTAATCCAAGAGGGTGGCGACTGGGTTGTCCTGGGATTTCAGAATTTCACTGGAATTCGATGATTTCACCAAAACTCTCTTACCGTAAATCCCCTCGTGTGCACCCTGGGGACGCGCCCTCTAAGTCACAGAGGAGAGGAACTGAGTCACAGTTACAGAGAAGTGCCGGTGCACAGTCTCCCTTATTTCCTGCGCCCCCCGCCCCCGCCCCATCGCCAGCTGGAGAGCCCCAGAGGAGGAAGTGTGGGAGGGCGGCCCGTGTCCCTGGTGTGCTGGGTGCAGATGGTCCTCAGCGCACAGCGTGGTCTGCAGCCTCCCTCCCTGTTCCAGCGCGTGGCGCAGGGCCTTCTGACGGTCTGCACGGAAAGTGTTTGCACAAAGCGGGACGTGGGGCTTGCTGTCACCGGGTCGAGTCTCCCTGTGGGGAAGCGGCACTGGAGGACCTCTTCTGCCGTGATGAGAGCCAGGAGTCTGGGAGCTGCGCCCAGACGGCGAAAGCCGGGAGTGCAGAGTGAGCCCCTCGGGCGCAGGAAGGGCACCTCATCCCAGACCGAGGCCTCGTCCAGGCTCGAGGCTGCCATCCGGGTGTCCGAGGGCACCACAGTCAGACAGCCGGTGTCCTCCATGGGGCCACAATCGGGCGAGAGGCGTCAGGAAGACGGGAGGGGTGCTCACACCACCTCTGGGAGGGCACCAGGATGGACGTACAGGGTCGGTGCTCATCACGACCGTCCCACGCAGGCCCCGCCTCTCCGACCGCAGTCTGGGCCCTCCCTGGGTCCCCACACGGAAACTGGAGGGGGTGAGAGCTGAGTTAGATTAAATCATGAAAAAATAGTCATTCCTAAATTTGGAAGTGACTTCCTTTCCCAACCCTCTTCCCTGCCCACGGACACCGACTCGGTGCCGCGTGTCCGAGACAGGGGTCGTCTGTGGCGTGCTCTGGGGGGCGGCTGACCGGGAGTGCAAACGCCAGAGACCACCCCTCTCCGTTTTCCTGGACACCAAGGCACCGCGGCAGCGTCTCAGATCCCGGAGCGCCCAGCGCACAGCACGGCGTTAGGAGTGTTACGTCCGCGTGTGAGACGGTGACCGCTCGGGCTTGCTGGGAAGTCACGCACATGTGACCCACCGCGGCCGGTCACGGGGCACGGCCAAGCGAGCGCCTCCGACTGGGTTCCAGCCCATCTGAAAAGCCAGGGTGTCCTGCTGGTTCCTTCCCTTCTCCCCCGCGCCGCCAGCCGCCCGGCCCCTGCCGTGACCTGCCCCTGACGTGACAGCGGGTCGGAGCCGGCGCGCTGAGGCAGATGCTCGTCGTGTCGGAAGGAGAGTCTCCGAGTGAGCCGGACACGCGTGTCCGTGCGCTCGGATGACAGTCCTCAGTGGCGTCTCCTGGTTCGGGGTGTTGGGACGCTGTCTTGGACGTCGCTGTGCGTGAAGGGGAGGCTGAGCTCGCCCTCGCACGCTCACACGCACACACGCACACACACGCACACGCACCCACAGCTCCCACCCGCCCGCCGTCCGGGTGCGGCCTCTCGCAGCCCCAGTGAGGCCTGGGCAGAGCTGGCGTGTGAAGACACTGGGCGGCCGAGAAGGCTGCGTGGTCTCTTCCGTAAGATAAAGGCCGCGTTTTTCATTCTCACCAGTAACTGGGTCGATCTGGATCTCGTGAGTGTGCCGGCTCTCACGCACGGTATGACGGTGACTGTTCCCAATGAATGTCTCCATCTGATCGCCGTCACCTTCAGCTGGCCTACACGACCGCGGAGCGGCGAGAAATCTCTCACGTGAAACTTCGCAAACCACTTCGGGCAAAATTCACCCGTTTTGATAAGTTTTTTCAAGTCAATATTAATTACAGCTTTTTTCTCTTCTGTTCCCTGTGATTTTCTGTCTTCCTCCATGTAAGTTCCCTCCTTCCTCGCATTGGCAGGCGTCGGTCTCCGGCCTGCAGGCCGAGGGTTTCCCCGAGGGGACACGGGAGGAGGGAATTTATGACGTGTCCCGACCTCCGCGGCAGACACTTTAATAAAAGTGTGCCGTTCGGCGGCGGTGGCGGCTGACGCCCTGGGAGACCAGCTTGGGTTGGTCTTGAGCTTCTTGTGTCCCACTTGGTTTGGGGACTGATGGGAAGCAATGCGGACAAATTCTTAAAGTCATCGGAATGCAGGGGCCTGTGTGGCGCACGCAGGTTTCCCCTCACCCTCTACCCCCCCCCCACCCCCGTGCCCTGGACTGGGTGTGCCTCACGGCAGAGAAGCAAGTGGCCAAAGAAACCCCATGTTCTCTGCAGCCCTCGGGCTTCTTCCTCCGTGCCAGGAGTCGCGGCCGCCCCAGGCTCTGATTCGGGGGGTCTGTTGGGTGGAGCCGCCCCCGTGGGCTCAGACTCACAGGCTCCATGGAAACAGCCCGCCAAACATGTTCAGCCTTCCGGGCGGACAAACTGCGGAGACGGGTCAGGGCCCCACGGGCCCCTGCTCTGCCGACATCGCCGTGGGCGAGGGTTCCCTGGAGGCAGAGCAGTGTGTGTGCACCCGGAGCCTGGTGACAGCCCTGCCTGGGCCTCTCGGGCTTCGGATGCAGACACCTGCTAGCGTCCCGCCCTCTGTCGTCATCGTCTGCAAGTTCATCATTTTCAAACAGGGAGTCTGTGTTTCCGTCTTGTGCTGAGCCCCGAACGTGAGGGGGTCCATCCCACCGACCTACAGCAGGCACTGCTCACAGCTGAGAGAGTGCAGGCAACCCCCACCCGCCTGGCCTCCCCGCTGTGCGTCGGAGGATCAGGGAAGCCAGCAGGACGGAGTGACTGCGTCGTAACAGGCCAGTGGAGGGGACAGTGCCCACCGCCCACGGCCCACAGCCCACGGCCCACGGCTGCAGACACTCAGCTCCAGGCTGGCCAGCCGGCGGGTGGGCGGGGGCTCGTGTGCCCAGGTGACTCCCTGGGACGCCTGTGCGCCTCGCAGTGGGCTTGGGTGTGCCGAGCAGGAAGGAGGGCAGGTTGGCCCACACTGACTTTCATTTTCCTCCCGCACCTCCCGAAGACGTGAGTGTGTGTTTCCCTCCTCGGACGCTTCCTGGCGCTCGGCCCTACGCTGAATCTGCCTATTTCCCCTTGCTTCTCGCAACCTCGCCCGTCATTCTCGCTGTGTTTGATATGGGCTGTGACGTGATGAGATCACCGTGGGGGAGGCAGCGTTCCCGAGCAGATGGGCCCAATGTGGAGGGTGTGCCCTGCGGCTCGGTGGGTGGGGGCGCCAGGGCCCTGGAAGGATCCGCACGGCAGTGGGGGGGGGGGTGCGTGTCTACGTGCGGGTGCATGCCCACCCAAACCAAGGCTCGCCCAGAAGCAGCCGGCAGAAGCCCCCCAGGCCTGGCTGCTCCCGCAGGGGATCCGGGTATGTGGGGTTCTCACTTCAGCACCCGAACACTGTGACCTCTGGTTTCCGAACGCTGCCCACAGCGGCCCACGCACTGCGGGAGGCACGTCGGTCAGTGTGCAGCTCCTTCCCCAGTTTCAAGTCGATTTGCTGGCCTCCCCCCAGCGTGCTCCAGCACGCACTCGCATCAGAGCTGAGAGGGGGCCTCCTTCTGGGGCTCTCAGGAAAAAGCTGAAGGCTTTGCGGGCTTGGCAGAGTAGCGGTTGACTGTCTCAGCACAGCAGATATGCAGGTGCAGCCAAAAGAGCGCCAGGCCCAACGCAAGCTCCTCGCCCACGCGTGAGGGTAGGGCTTGCACCAGTCAGTCAGCCTCTCTGAGCCCCCACCCTCATCTGTAAGCCGGGCGCACCTGCCTCATTGGGTTGTTGCAGGGACCCGTGAGGGAAGGGCCCTGCCGTCACCCTGAGACCGGAGGGTGTCTGGGGTTCAGCAGCTCACTGACAGGACACGGAGAGGCAATCTCCGCCTTAGATGTGAAAGTGACAGCCAGCAGGGACCCTTCTCGGTGGAAGAAGGTGAGGACGCTCGTGAGTTGGGTGGGCAGAGCACCCTCCATCCGAACAGATGACTTCTGTGTAGAAAGGGCGAGTCCACCCGAAGTGGGACGACCTCGGAGGAGAGGGAGCAGCAGCTTCCGCAGGGGCGGCCCAGGACGAGGACGGCCAGTGCGGTCTCCAGGCCAGAGGGCCGCCTAAACCTGCAGCCTGGGGGCTCGCAGACGCCTGTCACCCACGCAGACGATGGCTTCCTGGAGCCGCCCCGGGAGTCCCGGGCTCTGTCTCTGCCCTTCCCCAGGGAACCCGACGCTAGGACCCTGGGAAACCAGGGCGTCCACTTGCGACTCTTCCCCGGGGTGGTGGGCGGGGCCGTGAGCTCCACTGTTTCTCTGAGAAACAGGCTCCGGAAGTTTCTCTGAGATGCAAGTCAATTCCTCTGCGACCACGTGAGCGCTGGGAACAGACGAGGCGCCCAGGAGCCCCCTGAGGAACGGCAGCTGCGCGGCCGGCTCCCTGTGCGACCCGAGTTGGAAGCAATCTGTACCCCAGCCCAGCCCGTCAGGCCTCTAGACAAAGCTCCACGTGGCTGAATAACGGCCCCCAAGATGCCCAGAGGCTGGTCCCGGGGGCTGTGCATGTCGCCTTGGGTTGCAAAAGGGACTTTCAGGTGTGACCAAGTGAAGCTCTGGGGCTGGACAGCTTCTCCCGGGTCGTCTGATGTCCCTACATAATCAGGGCCACTGTCTGCAGAAGGAAGTAGCGTGAGGACGGCAATGGAGGCAGGAGGGTGGGTGACCCACGGAGAACAGGTGGCCGCAGACGAGGCAGGAGGCGGAGCCCCCGCGTCCGTGAAGGAACCAGACCTGCGGACTGGCCCTGGCTGTGGACCTCTGCCCCCAGAACTGCAAGATCATTTTGTGCCGTCTTAAGTCACCGCGAATGTGGCGGTTTGCCCGGCGCCAGTAGGAAACTAT
>PVIA01016237.1:0-19670 GCA_004024845.1 Tonatia bakeri | reverse complement strand
ACCCGTGGAGGCTGGCATGGCCTGTACTCCCATTTTATAGATGTGGAAACTAAAGCTTAGAAAGTTCAGCCACTTTCCTGGGGCCACACGGAGATCGGGTGTCGGGGGCAGGACTCCAACGCAAGCCTGATGCTGAAGTGCACGCTTTTGGCCACTCCTCCCCGCCCCCAGGGGGAGAGATGCCCGGGGGTGTGTGTGAGGGGTCCAGCCGGACCCTCCTGCTGTAGGCCACGAGGGAAACAAACAGCGTGAGTCATCAGAACCATGTAGCTTACAACCACAGTTGTCTTACAACCACCTCTGGCGTCCAGGTGACGGTGGCCGGTCTCGGTCGCACTCAGGGACACGGGCCCTTGCTCACTCTCACTCGCCGCCGGGGCAGTGTGGGAGGGGCAGCGTAACACGGTCTGATACTTCCTTACCGTGCCAGCCCAATGGGGTCCCCTAACGTTAAGGACAGCCTTCTGCTTTACAAAGGATCTTTGTATAAAGTTAGAACAAGTGAATCATCTTAACATACCCTCCACTACAGACCGACAAGAAAACCTGGACCCAGAAATCCATGCGAGGATGTGGCACCTTTCTATGAGCAACTTGAAGGGCAGAGGTCAGGGCTGTCGGGGGAGGTGGCACCATGGTGTCCCATTACACACCCTGCGAGCCCAGGGCAGGATGGCCCCGACAGGCCAGCCTTACCCAGGATGCTCTCTGGGCCTTGGCCTCCGCCTCTGTGCTCCATGGCCTCATGGGGCCAGTCAGAAAGAGCAGCACCGATGTCACAGACCCTGCCAAACTCAATGAGCAGGTCACCTGCCGTCACCAAGGGCTGACCCGCCCCTAAAAGGACCTGTCAGAGGTCTCCACCTCCCTGACTCTCCAGCCCTGCGTTTAGTCTGGGGGCGGGGGAAGGAGGTGTGGAGACGTGAATTCACATGTACTCCACCAGCTGTCAGATGCCTCTAATTAGCAGTGTGAAAGGTGTGGACAGTGTTCGGAGGACGCCTCAAGATGCTGGAACCATGTAAACAGCAGCCATTGGAGGGGGTGTGGGCGACAGGTGAGAGGGGTGGCTGCTGTCACAAAGTCTTAATTAAGGAGCCAGTGACAGTTTGACAAATGTGCCAAAGACAGCCATCCTGTGCCTGTTCTGGGTGGGAGGGGGAGAGAGAGACGCAGAGGCAGGGCCGGAGTCCTCAAGTGCAAGGGTCCAGGGCCACCTTCCCTGACGGATGCACCCCTATACCACTACCAGCACCCCGAGTTATTGCTGCGGCTCCACTGCCCTTCCAAGACCTGCCCTTGGATTTGTCCTTGTAGCCGAACCGTTTGCCTGAGAGAAAACCTTCCCGTTTTAGCAATTTAAAAGAGTTCTGCTATACATATTGTGTTTATTTTACCCAAAAGGGCCTCGGGGGAAAAAGTCAATTGGCTGCTCTTTCTCCAGGGTCGGCTGGGCCTCTGGCGGGGGCTGGAGAGGCAGCCCGCGGTCCGAAGCAGAGCACTGGGCGTGCCCAGGGCGCCCGCCGCCTGGGCTCTGGGGCTGCGGCGGTGTCGGCCTTACTGTCACACCTGCCGTGTCACGAGCGGGTGCGGCACGTGGACCACGGATCTGGGCTGCCTTACATGGGGACCACTGCCCTGTTCTTCTCAGGAGAGGGCCCCTCCCTGGACCAGGGTCGAAACTACATTCGGACCGACAGCCGGAAAAACGCACAAAAGCAGAGTCCTCCCGTCCCCTCCAAAGACTGAGGGGCCTGGGTGATCTGTCTGAGCTGCTCCTGGGTGTCCGCGGCTGGTGGACACCGGCCGACACCGAAAGAACGGGTTTTGCAGAGCGCAGCGACGCCGACTCCAGTAGGGGGCGCAGTTCCGGCTCCCGGGGAACGGGAAGAGCGCCCCCAGTCTGGTGGCAAGCCCCCCGAAACGTGCTCGGCACCCCGAGTGGCGGACTGCCTCCTCTGCCCACGAGTGCGGAGCGGCGTGACGTGGAGACTGCTGCGTGACAGCGCACGCGAACTGTCACCGTCCGGTCCAGGTGTCCACGTGAGGGTGCAGCCTGGGCGGCCTTAGGCCCCGCCCCACAGTCACGCGGGCGGTGCACGTGGGCGGTGCAGCCCAGCCTCCGACGCCTGCACGCCCGACCTGAGCCAGCCCCTCGCGTGGGTCCTCCGCCTCACCGCTGCTTCAAGAAGCCCGCTGTCGTTTACCCTCGCCCCACACGTTGCGACTGTCCTTGCACTTTCCTCCTCCCGCGGTCACTGTGCCCCGGACATCAGCTAAAACGCACTGCGATCAACGCCAGCGAGCGCAGAGCAGGCGCCTGCGGGCCCAGGCACCCGGAGGAGGTGGAAACTTAGGTCTGCGCAAAACCCGGACCAGGGACGTTCCCGCCTCGGCTTTGCGCCGCACCGCCGGCGAGCAGGACGATGCCCTTCCTTTCGCAGGCCGCGGGCGGAGGAGCCCGGCCCCCCCGCCCCCCTCCCCCCGTCCCGACCTCGGAGCGCTGCCCGGCGTGTGAACAGAAATGGGCTATGGAGCCAGGACGAGACACTCTGGAAACGTCCCCATGCGACTGAGCGCCAGGCGCCACTGTGAAGAGGGCACACCGTGTGCTTCCTGACCACGGAAAAGGCAAAACTGCGGAGCCGGTAGGAAGGCGATTGGCTGCCGACGGCTGGGGGCAGAGATGAGCAGGCGGAAGGGGGCGCAGGGGTGCTCTGAGTGATGCTGTGATGACGGGCAGGCGTTATGAGCTATGTGCCCAGACTCACGGGACACGCCAGGGGAGCCCTGTGGACTCCGGGTGGCAGCACCATGTCGCTCTGTGGGGCGATGGTATGGGAGCTGTGCTCCTGTGGGGCAGGGGTGGGTGGGAGCTCTCTGTCCTCTCTGTTCAGTTTGGCTGTGGATCTGAAACTTCTCCCGAAAGTGAATCCGCTGAAAAAGCAAAGCCCGGTGTCCCTGGGTCTCAGACGTCCCGCTGGGAACTGCATTCCCACTGTGGCTTTGCTGAGGGCAGGTTGGTCTCCGGCACCAGCCTCACGCCTTTGCCTGCCTGCTCCCCGACGGTCAGGGCGGGAGAGCTGCTGGGGAGCGCCCAGCGTTAACCCCACCCCTTAGGGAGCTTAAAGCCTCGGGCCACCTCAGGTCGCTGGATGACAGGTGTCCCTGGCTGCCTGGGGACTGAACAGCACTGGTCCTCAGAGGCTCTTGGGCTGGCAGTGAAATGGCCCTGCTTGCGAGTGAGACCCACCGCTGACCAGTTGTTTTGAGTCCCCACTGCCCAGCCGCAGGCCCTTCTCTGCACCCCGACCTGCAGTGTCAATGCACGCCTCGCTTCACTTGAAGGGGCCCCAGGTCACCACCAGGCAGACGGGGAGGGGCCTGTGTGGGGCTGAGACTGGACCCGGGAGTGGCCATTGGGAGGGCCTGGCCCCCACGGACTGATCTGTGGTTCCCACCGCCCGGGGCTGCGTCTCAGGCTTGACCCGGAGCAGTTTTACACTTCCCCTCGGGAGCAGTTTTCTCCGCCGTGCCTTCTAATCAAGTTTAAGTTTTAATTAAGCAGCTGTCATCTGCTTGTTATCCTGTGGCAACCTGATGTCTTGTTACATTGTGACTCAGCCCAGGCTGGACGGGAACTTTCTTCAACCAGGGAGGGCACGCGACCGAGAGGGCGCAGCCGAGACGCCACAGGGGTGGTGGCCGTGCAGCAGAGTCCAGGTGGGGCGGAGTCTGGGGAAGCACCGGCGTCCTCAGTATCGGTGCTGGAGCTGCGTGTAGGACAACCACACGGAAATGGTGGCACTGAGGGACAGACACACAGAGAGTCCAGACCCAAGCTTATCCTCTGGAGGGGTCCTCCGGAGGGGACCCTCTGAACCACAGTCCTGGGGCTTCGTCTACCTGGCCCTGTGACTTTCCACTGCTCGGCAGAGGGGCCTGGGCCCTGGAGGTGGTCCAGGAAGAGTCGGAAGGAGGGAGCGAGGGAGGGAGCAACCACGTGGAGTAAGCAGCCCCCGGAATTTTCCCATGCCTGGTGTGTGCGCCTCAGGATTCCTCTCCACTGCAGGCGACCAGCAAAACCCGGGCCCCCCACAGTCAGACGGGCTTTCGCTAGGTGGGGACTTTGAACTGCCAGCCTCGCCGCCCGGTCTCAGTTGTCTGTGGTTGTCCTGAAATGCACATGCCGGCCAACGCTCGAGGGATAGCTACTCTGTGTAATGCGTAGAGAGCCTAGGGAGCCCCCCAAATGGGGGGATCCTATGGTTTCTGGCCTCGGTGGTACTTCACGGTGGGGACGACGGACGTTAACAGTTAACGTTATTCCAGGCCGAGCACTGGCTTATTTAGGCCTCAAACAGGGCTTTACGCTAGGGGATGCCACGACCGGATTTCACAGATGGGGACGCAGGCACATTAAGAAGGTAACATCCCCCAGTCCCCGGCCGGCCGGAGTCCCACCCCCAGAGGCTCTGCCCCCGCACACCCTTGTCCTGTCCCTCCTGGAGGTTCCGGAAGGAGCTGGGAGTGGTGTCGCAGGATGCAGAGCAAAGCCCCCTCCTGCGGCTGCCGGTCGGGGGGGCAGGGGGCTCAGCGGGTGGCGAGGTGGAGAGGAACTCCCCCGAGTCTTGTGCACACGGCTGTTTTCGCCCGCATTGGCCGGAAGGTGGGCTTTCCTCCCGTTGCCGGGGGCTTCGAAGGCCTTCCCGGGAGGGTGAAGGGCCACTTCCAGAGTGGGGATCTCGCCACCATCTCCCTCTGAGGAAGTGCTGGCTCCACGCTTTCATAGGCCACTAATTACCCTGCTTGTGCTAAGTCCTGGCACCTGGGACCCAGAAACCTGTCACACATCATTAGCAGGTGCTTAACTGTTTTCCTTCTCCAAAAAGCAACATAAATAAATGCATGCTGGCCTGGAGAGCACCCACCACTTCCCAGTGATGACTCAGGGCCAGGCCTTCCGGTTCCAGGTTCCAGCGGGACGAGGTACCGAAGAGCTGATTAAGAGACATGCTCGGCTCCCTGCCCCGGGGCGGCGCTCTCCCTGGCTGTGATCTGGCTCGGGAGCGCTTACCGCCGTGTGCGTTGCGATGGACGGCGGTCCCAGGGACATGTCCTGCGGCTCGCCTAGAGACGTGCAGCCAGCTGGCTCCTGGGCAGAGCCAAATGCCGGCTTTCAAAGAGCATCTGTGTTGCCGGGACCGGGGTGCAGCAGCTGGCTGGCCAAGGCTTCCCGAAGGGCTGGCTTTGCAGAGCCGCTCGGTGGCAGGTGGCACTTCTCTGGAGGGGTCCTCTGGAGGGGACCCTCTGAACCACAGTCCTGGGGCTTCTGTCTCATCATCACTGAAGATGGGGGGACGGAAGATGGGGCTCCTGAAGATGGGGACAGGCACCTTCTCTGTTGCCTGTGGGAAAGCACCAGCCCCGTATTGTGTATTCAGGAATTTATTAAATCCAGAGAAAACTTTGTCGATGTTCTCGTTAGTAAGTATACGTTGGAGAACCCCCAGTCTTTCCCCTGTTTTGACGGGGCTCTTCCTCCGCCCCCCTGACTCAGGGCAGCAGAGAACGGAGGCTCACGGCTGCTGATTCTCTGGACGGCCAGACATTTCCCCAGCATGCCCTGCAGGGGGCGGTCTCGGGCGGAAGTCACGCTAGCGTTCTGGGATGACCGGCGCTGTGTTTGCCCCGAGGAGAGGCAGGCTCAGGGAGGCTTGCGGTCTCCGTGGACACGCGCCCTAGGACATGTGTTCTGCCGGGGACACGTGTTCTGCCGGTGTGTGGTGCCAGCTGCGGTATGTCCTATGCAATGTGCGAGGTACGTGGCATCCTCCAGAACTTCTCATGGGGTTCGGGGTGCACTTGGTCGTGTGGAGACGCTGGGAGGGACCAGGCACTTCCACTGAACAAGAGCTTCAAGGTGGAGGTGCCGGACTGTGGGGCACAGCTGCGCCCGTGCCGTCAGAGCTCTGGATGGCAGTGCAGTGCCCCAGGAAGGACAGGACCACCCGGCACAGGGGAGGGCACCCCCACACAGGGCAGCTGCACTCACCGCTTGGCCAAAACTAGACGCAGGGACAGCAGAGCAGCTGGAGGCAGAGGAAGGACCCCTTTTGTTTACACCAGCGGGGACCTGCTCAGCTCTGTCCCGTTCTCCGGCTCCCTGAAAACGGGCGGCTGGACCAGTCCCAGGGACTCCCGGGGCCGGTGCCCGCCCGACAACCCAGGGCCTGCACGCTGCAGCGGAGTCGGCGTCCGCTCTAACCGAAGGGTGCGCTGCTTGGAGTTCGATCAATAGGCCCCCACCTCCAGGCTGAATAAAACATGAGTCCTTAATACGGTTATTCCAGAAAGGCCAGGCTGCTGGGCCCCGCAGGGCGAAGCTCTGACCGTAAGGAGGGGGCCGAGGGCCATGACGGTTACAAGAAGAGGAGCAAAGCTCGGGATGGGAGAGGCTCGCTGGACAACGTCTGCCCCGGTGCGGCCGTGTGCGCGGGAGAATCAATGTGCTGGAGGCGGAGCCCGCCCCTTCCTGGCCCGGAGGCTGCGCGGTGCCAGCAGTTACTCACTCCTTCGGCCTGCGTTCCCCTCGGCGGGAAGAGCGTGGTGTCCGGCCTCAGGGAGTGGCCTTCCGAGTGAGAAGGACACGTGAATGAACCCAGTTTCCTGGGGACACGGGGCGGGAGGTGGGCCTCCGCGACCAGTGGGTCCGGAGGAGTGGACTCAAGCAGGGAGCAGGTCGCACGGGGGGGGGGGGCCTTGCCGCAAGAGCTGAGGGGAAGCGGGCCACGGAGAGAGGTGCGTCCTCTCTTCCTTCTGCACCAGAGATGCTTCCCCACGAGGGCGGGGTGAGGCCGCATGGAGACCTCCGCTCGTGTTCACACGGCTGTGAAATAAGGGAGGACAGCAGCTTTCCTGACCAGGTTCAGCTCAAAGCTCCTGAGGGGTCACCGCACTGGGGTCAGCAGCCGGATGCCCAGGCCCCGTGCTGTGGATGAGGGTGTTTCTGAGAGGCTGGGGGCCGTTCTCGGGCCCTGGGTGTGTTCTCGTGTGCGGCAGCTCACACCAGAAGCAAGGGGGGGTGTTGCCAATGCACTCCAATCTTTTGGTTCAGACACACAGTGAAGGCTTTAAGCTGTTTCCAAACCTAGTCATTGACCTGGGGGACCTGGAAACACTGGGGTGACTCCAGGTCTCCTGGACCTTCCCTGAGAACTCGGGCACGGGGGAAAGTGAACTCAGGACAGGCTTTACGGAACTGTGCTTGGTGAGCTGGGAAACCCGTTTCCCGCTTGGACAGACTTGGCCTTGACGGCTAGGTGGGCGTTAACAGGGTGGTTCACCAGCAAAAAGGTTCTGCTCCCGAAGGGCCAGCTGGCGGTGGAAACTGTGTTCCAAGGGCCCGAGTCCACTCCTGCCATGAAGACGACGAAGGGGGACTTGGTCTTGAAGGGAAATAAGTCAATGACACGCTTCTCCGAGACTCCTCGGCAGCAAAATGAGGTAACTCAGTGTTTTCTTTCTAAAGCCAGGAGGAGCTGATTTTAGAGGGTGCTGGGGTCAACGTTTTAGAAAGAACACTTGGGTAATTAATCGTTTCAGCATACACGCTCACTGAGGAGTGCTTCAGCATTTGGCTAAACAGAAAAGAGCAAAGTCAGCCGGAAGGAAGATTTTTACCAGCACCGAGCGAGCGCCGTTAAGGGCGGTGGGCGGGCGCCGCAGAGCCCCTGCGCACAGCACGCGGGGGCCGCGCTGATGGGACCGGCTCGAGCTTCCGGCCGTGTCAAGGGTGGTCTTTCCCTTTTATCTTCACTTTAATGACGATCCAGACGGAGAGAAGCAGAGAGGCTGTGATGTGAACACTGGGCGGCCAACTGAGGGTTCAGGTGTAAACTGAGGTTTCAGACATTTGTGGGGGGTGGTGCGGTGGGGGCAGCATTTCTGGGTGAGATTCCGTTGGCTCCTTCTGGAACCGCTCCCTGTGGTCTGGCTAACAAAGGGGCTCCAGGTGGCCTGGCACCCGGAATCTCTAGGCATGAAACCCCAAACGAGGACCGGACCGGAGCTCGCTGTCCAGAGGAAGCATGACCCTGTGTGCTCTGCAGGGGGTTCTGGGCCCCAGAGCACCAGTATCTGTGGGGCCCCGGGGGGCCACAGCGTGGCGTTGGGTGCTCAGCGACTGTTGACTGTTCCGAGACACTCCTGTGTTGGAACGCGTCTTGGAAATCGGTGGAAGGACAGCACAGCTGGTGTCACCCACCGCTTCCCTTACAGGCGAGTGGCCCCGGCTGACCCTGGGTGGGAGCGGCTGGAGCCCATGGGTCACGGAGACCGGGCCCTCCGGGGTGCCCTGGGACCCACCCCAGACAGCGGCCCTGAGGACAGTGCGGCTGCCCGACGGTGGTGTGTGCTGAGTCCTGGATTCCGTTCGGTGACTAGATAGAATCAAGGTGCTGGGCGCTTTGTTTTGATGGTTTTTTTTTAAAGCAAACTGACATTTTCCCATATCACGTTTCCAAATTAAGGAACTCTTAGAAATTAATACCGCAGTCAGTCGATACGGGAAACAGAAGCAAGGTTATGAGTCGGAGACTCTTTGGCCTCAGCACAATAATGCTATTGATTGAGTTGAGCGTGTTTGACCCCGATCACCAGATGCCCCACCTGCGTGGAGCAACCTCGATGGCCAGCCGCCAGCAGGGCCCGTGCCGCAGCTGAGCTGGAGGGCGGGCGGCTGGTCGACCAGATGTCCCAGGTTCCGGGCTCTGTGTCCTCTGTCTGTCCTCGATCCAGGCGTAGTTACCGAGGGAGGGGCGTAGATAGATGTCTCACAGATACCGTGGGACAGTTCCAACGTCCCCCAGTCAGGAAATCACACCCACTGCCAGGTTGGAATGCCAGCCACGGACTCCATATGCGTGCCCAGAGGTCACTACGAGACCACTTGCTGACCATTAAAAGCGCAGCCCCCAGTGTTTCTCTTCATGTCCGAAACAGCAGCGAGCCTCGGCCCTGGGGTGGAGCCAATCCCACCTGCACAACCATGTTCGTTCCAACGTGCTGGGTGTCCCCGGCCGACGGGCCGAATGACACCAGAACCCTGCCTCAGAGTGGGGAGAGGAACATGTGTGCAGGTGAGCAGTCAGCTTGGATGCCATCCTCTGCTCCTGGGAGCCCCGAGAGTGGGCATGGGGGTGTGGGGGTCATGGGGGGGTGGGAAGCAGATCGAGAGTGCCTGGCTCATGCATCCGGCGGTGCCGCCCGGCTCGCCCCGACCAGCGCCAGACACCCCGCCTGCCTGCCCGCCTGCCCGCGGGCGGCTGGATTCGGCTTCCCAGTCTTGTTTCCCAGGGGCTGCTCCTCAGGAGCCCGGGGGCTGCCCAGGGCACACAGAGGAGGGGAGACAACATGTTCCCGGAGATCATGGTCCTGCGACGTCCACAGGACAGGGAACTCTCTCTCTCTCTCTGCCTCCAGCCCCTCCAGCCCCCTTTCAGCTAGCACTGTCTTCCTGTGGGCATCCACCAGGTTATCACTCAACGGGCCACTCTAAAACCAGACCACGTATGGCGCCCCCTTCCTGCGAGGGCATTAGCATGGAGCTGGGCTTCAGCGTCTGAATCCCCACCTCCCCCTGCCCCGAGATGGTGGCACGCAGGGGTCACCGCAGAGTCCCGTCCCCCTCCCGTTGGCACGCCCCTTCGGTCCCTGTCGGTGGCTGGGAACGGAAGACCGATCTCTCTGGCCCTGCTGTCCATCGGCCGGAGAAGTAGCAGATGTGTGTGTGTGTCGGGGGGAGGGGTGGGTCCTCGAGAAAGGCCCCCAAGGGACGGACTAGCATTCCCCAAACACCCTCCACCACGGGCACCTAGGGTTGCTCCCCCTCTGTCCCACCCTGACTTAAGAGGTGACAGCCCACATGACAGTATCAGTGTGCTTCGCAGAGTGGTGTCTGTGTGCCGGGCACCCGTGAACAGCTCTCTGCCCATAACTCATTTTTAATTAACTTCACAATGGTTTGTTATTATCACGGACGCTCTCAGGAGGGGCAAGAAGTAACTGTCTTCCTGAGCCACAGGGACAGTGGGAGGCAGGGACAGGACTCTCGAGCCCTGCCTACCTGTTTCCAGACACACAAGTGTCCCCTGTCTCCTGTGGCCCAGGGATGACAGCGGCCGCGGTGCCTGGGGTCCGGAGGCCGCGTCTGTGCAGCTGTGGCCCGTGCACCCTCGGCCAAGCCTCCCCTGTCCCTTCTCTGCAGTTTCTTCGCCCATAAATCGAGACGCAGTGAGGTGAGCTGCTGGGGTGGCACCGCACACGGGCCAAGCACCATGGAGGTGTTTGTCACCATGGTCACCATGGTCTCACCGTCCCCCTCTCAGTTATGACGATCCATCCGGCTCTTCTGTGCGTCTCCCTCTGTCACGCCCGAGCCGGGGCCGCTTCCTCATCTAAAATGTGATCCCCACCCACAAAACTCGCTCCCCTGGCTCTGTCCGTCTGTGTGTGCCTTCACAGACGTCCACCCCTGCCCACCCAGCCGGGATGCACACTGTCAGTGACAGCAGATTCACTGGAGTCCAAGCTGGTTATCGATAAAACATTATTGATGATCGCACGTGTGACCTCTCCATTTTTTCCTAGCCTCAGGCTGTTCCCTTTGGTTCCTGAAATGTGCTGAGGAACCAGTGCCTGGAAACCTGGAGATGCTGGTTGAACCAGGAATTTCCTGCATCCGGGGCTTTCCGGGTGAATCCCCGGGGAACGGCCAGCCAGGAAGACAGTGCTGCCACCTTAGTCGGGGCCCGCAGGAAGCTCCGAGTCCCACCCTGATCTCCTAGGCGGAGCGCCGTGGGGCTCATGCATATTTACGATGAGTAAATGTCAGCTGTTCTTCCTCCTGCTCACTGGGCGTGCAGGGAAGTCCGTGACCCGTAAAGAAAAGGAAACGATTTTCTCCACCGTGAAAGCTTTTAAGTATGCAAACGTCTGGAGCCTGACGGAGCAGGTCGGAAAGCAGGTCTTGGTGCGTTTTGTCAACAGAGGGTTTGTGAGGGCTTGTAAGGGCTTTGGCTGGTGGGCAGCGTCCAGCGGTTTATCCTGCCGCCTTCTGCAGCGTGTCTGCGGGGCGGTTCAAACTGTGTGGTGCTGACGTCTCTGGAGACATGGCATGTGCTGGGGTAGACCGAATGCTAGAGGATTTCCGGAGCCCGACCCACTGCCATTGGGGTGATGGGGGCGTTCTCGGGGAGACCCCTGGAAATTGGAGGGACTGAATATTTACAAAAGTAGGTTCTGGATTCCTGTTGACGTCGGTGAATTCAGGACAGATAAGGTACAGACCACTGTCTTTAAAAGTCTTCCCTGGCCAGGGCTCCCGGTGGCCAGCGATTTCTTAGACCAGGTGGCACAAGAGGGAAGGAGGCTTGTGAACTAGGAGCATCTCCGAGATATGATGGAAGGACGGGAGGATGGAGCCAGCCTGGGGGGTGCAGACAGGGGAGGTGGTGGAGGCATGGCTTCTAGGGACCACGCCTGCAGAGAACGCCACACACACATAAACACACGGAAACTCTGCAAACCCCTCGGGGAGGCCCAGGGACATCCAGGGACTGTAGAGAGGGAAGAGTCCGCTCTCATTTTCAAGGTCAAAGGGCTCCACGACCGCGGGCGCCATCTGAGTCACACCCCCTCTGTGATTCTACTTTATGTTGGGGGTTCACCGACCACGCTGCAAACTCCCTGTGCAATAAATGTCACACGTGTGTTCCCAGCTCCCTGCACATCTTCTCCTTGGAGGGACGAGAGACAGGAAGTGATGTCACCAAAGCCCAGGGCCGCCCGGTGGATCTGGGGGCCACGGAGGGCTGTGGACTCAGAGACGGAGCTCGGAGGAGACGCATCGGCCATAGAGAGCCTGACCTGCGGGGCTGTGAGAAACTCTACGCCCACCAGCAGGCGCTCCCACCGCCCAGCCCTGGGCAGCCAGCCCCGGCTTCCCGTCTCCATGGATGGGCCACTCAGGGCGCTTCACGCCAGCGGGATCTGTCCATGCAGCTCGCGGCCTCCGAGTCCGGCGCCTCTCACTCAGTGCCACGTTCCCGAGGGTCCTCCGCGCTGCAGCTGGTGTCAGAGCCTCGCTCCTGCCTGCGGCTGGGTGGCAGCCCGTGGGGTGTGCCACGAGACCCCACTTCGCTGGGGAGCTTTGTTGTGCTTCCATTGGAATGCCGAGTTTAACTTCCCGTTTCCAACAACCTGTGCGGACGATGCGGAGGGAAATGGAAGAGGGCGGTTACAGCATTTCCAGTCAACTGCCTTGAAGTACATTCGATGTCACAAATGCCAACGTTGAAGGAGGTTTTCCACGTTTCCTGGGACACATCGATTGCCTTTCCGAGTGTGCCACGCTTTCTACATGGGCACAGATTACGGAGGAAGGCGGAATCATTGAAGAATTGCCTGAAACGTGCCATTTAGCTTAGACTGAGTATTTGAACTTGAGTAAATTTCAGGAACCGAAAAGCAACAACTCCCGGGAGAAACTGGTGGTTTATTGCATGAAAATCCTAATTAAAAAAGGTGATAACTTGTTGAGTCTCTACCTTAATGAAGCCTCCAGCTGGGGAACAGAATCCCCGCAGAGCCGTGGAGATAGAGCTTTTACCGAAAATATTCTAGGCCATCTGAATTATCCCCGATTTGGGTGTGATACCGTTTAAACTGGTGATTTCTTAGTATGTGAGGTTGACAATAGTTGGTTGAGAAATCCTTTCCCCTCCCTCCCTCCCTCCCTCGTCCTTAGGAGCCAAAGGTCCAGGCACAAGTGTCCGAAGGAGGCCCCCTCTTGGTGACAAAGGACGCTGCTCCGGATTCGCTGCTCCGTCCGTGTGGCCCCCTTGGCCGGACCTTCCCCGCGGGGCTGGATACGGTGGAGGATCCCCCTTATGAAGCACCGGCTGGAACAGGTGCCTCCCACTCCCCAGCCGACAGCACCGGGACTTCCTTCCAAGAGACCGGCTTCCCCTCCTTCTCTGACTGTGTCCCTGAGAGTGGGACCGCAGGGGCTGTAGCCCGTCACTCCGAATGATCGGGCCCATGAGAAACCCCCGGCACGTCGCTGCCTTTCCAAACCCGGAGTGCCCTGTGGTAGAGAGCGCCAGCTGTAGTCTCCGCGGCTCTGGAAGCAGCAGCCGAGCCTCGGACTCTGTCCTGCCGCTCCCCTGCCCACGCGCTAGCCACTGCGGCCTGAGGACGCTGACCTCGGTCCACCCAGAAGCCTCCCTCCTCGCCTTTTTTTAAAAAAGGAGAGCAATTCACAAAACCCAGAAACTCTAGTTGGGAGGGCCAGGCTGCTGAGGTCACGGGGACAGCAGACAGGGGACTGGGCCGCCAGCTCCCCCTCACCCCCAGCTGCCGTCCACTCTCTGCGAACCTGGGCCAGCTTGGGCCACGCCCTTCAGGTCTGGAGCCGTGCCCCTGAGGGGACCCGAGAAACACACCTCAGCCCGGGGACAAGAAGGCCCTCCCGCACTGCTGCAGGGAGGGGGCCCAGCGAGGGGGAGGCGGCGGGACAGAACCCTGGGTGGGGCCGCAGATCTTGCCCCACCAAGTGCTGCCCCGTCACCCCCGCTCTCTGAAATGGCCCGGGAGCGGCTTAGGGGGGAAACGTGCTCTCTGCAGGTTAAGTCCGGGTTTCCATGTAGAGTCATCGTACTTTTTATTTCGACTATTAAACCCGAGGGTGTTTATTTTTGTATAATTAATGACTGCCCGTTAAGTGCAGATAAATGGTTCTCAAAAATAGGGGGTGGTGTCCACAGTAACCCAACGCCGTTTAAATGAGCAGGAAGCCACAATGATACCTGTAACTAGGTAACGGAGCCGCTCGTCCGTCAACGCCAGGTGACGCGGCCCTATTGTGCCTATTGTCCCCGGCATTATTTATAGCACTGTCCTTTCACTCCCAGAAACGTCCCCCTGTGGCTAATATATTACTTCACTATCCCAATTATAAGCGTTTTCCAGGGCCTCTGTCTTGCTGGTGCTTTCACGACGGTTTGATGTAAGGGGTTTTCAGCAGCCCCTCGGCCAGGGGCGGAGGTGGGTCGGCTCCCAGCGCACCTGCTCTGTGTTGTGTGGCGGAGGCAGGTGGCCGGATGGGGGTCAGTGCGGTGGGATCCTAGCTGCGGAGTGCGCTGGGGAGCAGGGCTGGGGCCACAGGATGGCCAGCCGCCGGGCCCCTGGAGCCGGGAAGGTGCGCTGTGGGTTTCTGTGTGAGGGACAATGTTCCCCAGAACTGTCTTTTAAAGCAGTGGACCCCAACCTTTTGGGCACCAGCACCCATTTTTTGAAAGACAATTTTTCCCCATGGACCTGGGTGGGGAGTGTGGGGGTGGGGGCCGGAGGCAGAGCTCAGGGGGTAACGTGAGCCAATGGGATGAAGCTTCCCTGACCCGCCACTCCCCTCCTGCTGTGCGGCCCAGGCTGGGACCCTTGTTTAAAGAATATAAACAACAGCAACAAAATGAATATTTTTGTTCTTTAAGACTTAGCCTGGCCGTTGGCTCACCCTGCCGAGTGTTAGTACGGCTGCGGAGGAGTGGGAGTGAGCTCGCCGAGTCTGCCTGGCCCCAGGGAGAGGCGTCCTGGGCCCGACGCTCGGCTGTTCCCCAGCTGCCGCTTCCCGAAGCCCAGTGGGGCGCTCACCGCGTGGCTCAGCCTGGGGCGCAGCCAGCCCCAAAGGTGTTTTAGGGTGCCAGAGTTACCACGGCATGCAGAAAAGTTGGGATATTTGCAATACAGTTTATATTTGTCCTTTAAAACTTCCATAACAAAGACAGAAGAAAAAATGGAAAAAGTCACACTGTAAATACCCACCCATAATCAGGCTTGTTCACAACTATTAATTTAAATGAACAAAAGCAGTGGAGGAAAAAAAGGACATATAAATAAATACCTTCTACAAAAAGCTCACAATTCAGTGGGTAGAAATTGCAACCAACTGCTAACCCAGCACTCCTCCCTGCAGAGGAGGAGACGCACCCATTTCTCGGAGGCCCTTCCTGTCCTTGCGGGGCGGGGCCTCCGCCCGGGTAGGAAGCCACTAGGACCCTCGTCCCGATGGGAGCCGGCCCACCGCTGCCCGCAGTCTAACAGACACCTTTAAAAGGCGTCAGCTTGGCCAGTGGAGGATTTTTAAGTGGTGAAATGTGACTTGTCACTAGCTGATCAGATTTAGTAAGGCAGAAATCTCGGAAGAGCAGGCGATGAAAGAACCGTTTTTCAGATGCGTGTGAAGGTCAAGTGAGGTAATTCCTCCTCGGCCCCTTGGAACGGCCTGGTGTCTCCCCGGTGGCGCTGAAAGAATTCTCTCGCTGCCTCTCGGAATCAGGAGCTACCGAAAATATCCCTGTGATCCCGTGAAGACTCTGCTTCTCCTTGTAAGGGCCTGTGCTGCTGGCGGGTGGCGTCTGGTGGCAACGGAGAGCCCAGCCCTCGGCCGGACAAGGTGCAGGAGGCTGTGCCCAGGAAAAGTGGGGCGCACTTGCAGACGGTGTGAAGAGCAGCTCTCCTTCACGAAAGCTGCCTTCTCCCCGAGAGCAAGGTCAATTGGAAACGTAATGTTTATGAAACAAAGAGGCAATGAAACATTTTTAGAAACAGAACAGCCAGGGTCATTTCCTGCCTCGTCTCAGATCAAGTGGCTCCTGTGGCTGTCACCGTGGACTGCCACTTCAGCAGCCATCTGCCCCTCTTCCCGCCGTCTGACCCCGACCTCAGGCCGCCGGCTCCAGCTAGGAGGTAAACTCAGGCTAGTCTGAGGCTGCCCCTCTGTCTGCCTGTTTGGCCTGGACATGAGCATGTGACCGACCCATGGCCAATGAGACAGGAGGGGGAGAATGCTCGGGCTACTGGGAAAGATTAATACTTTTCTCCTTGATAAATAGAAACAGCACCCAAGACCTCCATGCCAACCTCACATTTGCTCCTGCTTTGCCCGCTGTTTTGGAGGACAGACACCTGGGTGTGGGGCAGCCACACCGGCCTGAGAGGGTCGGAGACTTGGAGACCCCACCCCCTCCCCAGCTGTCGGCACCAAGGGTCCCCGGGGTCCCTGAGGATCGCCCACTGCACCCAGTACCGGGAGTGCTAACTTAATCCCGGGCGTTGCCAATGTGGTGGCTGACTGGTGAACGAAAATGGGAATCACTGTGACACCAATGCCAGCATGACCCACATATGCCCCAAAAATGACCGTGTTATTGCCATGGCAGACTCAGGCGTGCAGAGGAGGGTTCGGGACTGGTCCTGGTGCAGACGCGGTATGAACCCATCCGCGGAGACCGAATCTCACCAGTGCTGGAGGAGACAGGCACGTGCTCCTAAATCAGTCGGGCCCCCCATCCCCCCAGGAGACAGCAATGCGCAGCTGCAGTTGGCGGCCACGGGACTGGCGTGGCCACCCACAGAGCAAGACACGTAAAAAGACGGCAGCGCTGGCTGCTTCAGAAATGGACTAAAGTCCCAAGTCTTCATGCAGAGCTCAAAACGGAAAAGCCCGGTGGGCAAGTGAGGGGGGATTTGATAACGGACCTCCACGGCCCCTCCCCTGTGGAGCGGACCCTGTGGGTTCCCTTGGAGGGTCTTGCTCTCTGAGGCCGATCAGGTGGTGATTCCCTTGGCCGTGGTGAAGCCTTGTCTTGTAGGTGCCTGGAAAAAAACGAGCCTCAGGGCGTCTTTCTGATTCCATGAAGATTTCCGTGAGACTGCAGAAGACATAAGACAGAAGAATACTTGCGACCTTTTCAAATACAAGCTAGAACTTGCTCATCCAGCCACGGGGCATCCGTCCATTTTGGCAAATTCGATTTCACCTCTAAACCCCCAAATGAAATGGAAAGCTCTAACCACCAGGTAGGCGGTGCACCCCTTGTACACGCCCCCCTCCGAAGGGTGCGATGCTGTTTCGAAACCAAAGCCTCAGTCCCCTGACCGGTGTCTTGACCACGTGCCGAAGTGCTTAGAGAGACTTCATGGCGATCGGCGGCGACAGCCTCCTTGGACGCTCACCCGCGCAGTGGCCACTCCGTTCCTTGGCCAGAGAGAATGTGTGAAAACGCTGGCGTGCTGTTCAGCCGTCCTTTCGAAGCGGGGGAGCTAAAGAGTGTTCTCCGATCTGGAAACACATTGAGCGTGCGGACACAGGAAGAGGCACGGGTCACTCTGCAGCGGGACAGTGGGACACTGCCAAGCCTGCCACCTGCACGGACCGGTCTGTGTCGCCGGACCTTGATCCTGGCCCAGCAGAAGCAGGGCTTGCTGGGCCCCCGGCGATCTCTCCACAGCCGGGGACAGCAGTGGAGTTCCTGGGAGGCGGCGTTAATGCCCCGAACGGCCGGCCTCGCAGCCTCCTGCCTTCAGCGGTCAGGCTGTGGGGAGGCAGGGTTTATCCTCTCTGACACACGGTGACCCAGACAAATGGCTGGAGGAGCACGTGGGGGAGGCCGTCCTGGCCAGGTGTGCTGACCGGACCTCCGCCGTCAGGACAGGACAGGAGACGAGACGTGGCGGGGAGGCCTGGGGCTGAATTGATCTGTCTCCTGGGAAAGGAAGGCGGTGGGCAGAGTGACTCGCCCCCAGATAGCAGGGGACAGTCATTAAAAGCTCATTAGAATAATAGGTCCAGGCAACAGAGCCGGAGCGGGCTGACAGAGAGGATTAGCCGGTCCGCCGCCGGCTGTGTCCAGTGGTCTTTCTCACGCAAGTCCTTCTCAGTTTATTCTTCGCGGGGTAATGAAGGGGGCATGGCCGCTCATGTCCGGGGTTCCCGCGTGTGAGCCAGAGGCCGCCGTCCGGGGAATCGGGGACGTGCAGGTGCCCAGACTCTCGATCCCGGAGCCCCAAAAGGACTGAGACGGGAATTCTCCCCCAAACCGGGCGTGTGCCCGGTGAGCCGTGAGAAGCACGGAAGGATCTGGGAACAGGTGGCAGAGACGGGGGCGCCCGGCAGGAGTCCAGCTTCTCCCGCAGCCAAATCGGGGCCGTGACTTGTTCTGGGAGGGCAGGTGCCATGTGTCACTTGTGGGAAGAGGCACTTAAAGGCCTGTGTGCCTGCTCCATCTGTGCCCGGCTGCCAGGGCCTCGGAGGTCACTCGAGGGCAGATGACGAACGCCAAAGCCAAGTCACAGGTGAGTGACAGCAAACCTCCAGGACCGCAAGCTGCTGCGATCTCAGAAACTGGGGGGCTGCCTGTAAGCACCCCGACTCTTCTCGAGTGGTGCTTCCCGGTGCCTCTGCCCAGACCCAGCCTGACAAGCACGGGAATGGCGCATTTTCACTTGCAGCGACCCAGGCACGGGGTTCTCAGCGGCAGCCGTGAGGCGGGGACGGGGATGTTGTCAGCTCCCAGACTGTGGCACAGCTCTGTGTGCCCTCGGTGGCGAGCCCCGCATCCGACGGAGGGGGCGCTTGCTGGGGGTGTAGTGATGAATTATGTCCACATAGCAGAAGCAGGTTCCGTAAATCCTAAGATTTTTACTGACTGTGCCATGAATGGCGCTTGAGCCAAAAGTCTGGCCCAGAGCACGCACAGCAGGCCGTAGGCCACTCGGCCGGGGCGCTCAGGGCCTTGCTGGGTGGGCCGTGAGCACACAGCTGCCTGAGCTGAAGGACAGACACCTTTAGGTCACTCTTCTTCACGGCTGCCCTCGGAAGAGGCAGTGACTGAGCCCAGAGCGGTGGTCTGCCCCCCAGGACGCCGAGCGGAGGGCAGAGGCTGGTCAGGGAGGGCGGCGGTCACGTCCCAAACACTCTGCATGCACCCCCATCCGTTTGACAGATGGAATCACCCATCTATCGGGAACCTCCCATCAGGCCGGGCCCAGCCCATGGCCTCATGAAGAATTCTGCCAGCTGTTTCTGCAGAGCGAGCCCTAGTCCTGCACGGACTCTCCCAGCACATCCCTGGAGGAGGGACCACTGCCCCACCCGTTCGCTGAGGCCCCGGACTCCGCCGACCCCACCACCATGCTGACACCTCACCCGGAAAGAAACCCCCGAACCGATGGCTCTTTTTGGTATAGCTCGGAAGTCCTCAACAGCTCACTGGCCGACTCACGACGTGACCCGTGGAAGGGCTCACCTGACTGAGACCTGGCCAAGTGGGGTCTCTCTCGGCAAGAAAACGCTGTGTTAGCACCTGGGGACCAATGGAGAGGGTACGCTGTGAAGTCCCATCCCCTATCACGGTGAAAACTTAACCAAGTACAAATACTGTCTACAAACTTCACCGTTAACGTCACCCTGGGTGAAGCTCCGAACGGCTCCCTCTGATGTCGTGAAAGACACAGGTGCCTCCGCCGCCACGTCCTCGCGGCACTGGGCTGCGGGTCTCAGCCGAGGCAATTAGGCGAGAAGATGAAATGGAAGGCGTCTGATTCGGAAGGAAGGAGAGAAACTATGCTCTTTGCAGATGGCGTGATCTTGCATTTAGAAAATGCTAAGACATTGATTTTTAAAAACCTTTAGAACTAATAACAGAGTTCAGTAATGTGGCAAGCTTGCGGGAGATGAAATAAATATACAAAAAACCGGCCGTATTTCCATGCCCTGGGAATAAATAATACACAAATTAAATTAAGCAAACAGTTCAATTTGCCACAGC
>PVIA01016236.1:0-19675 GCA_004024845.1 Tonatia bakeri | reverse complement strand
AGCCTGCATTTGTTCATCTAATTTATGTCCAAAGTCAACCAATTCTGTGAGCTTCCTGATCACCAGTGCTTTGAACTGTGCATCTGGTAATTCGGCTATCTCTTGGTCACTTAAAAAAATTGGTTCTGGGGCTTTCAAATATGTTTGAGCCATCTTTTTTATTTTCCTTTGGTTTGGTTGTGGCTGTTTCGTAAGGGCGGCGGAGCCTTAGGTGTTCACCAGGGCGGGGCACTGCAGTCGCTGGGTTGTGACGTTGTACGTGGGGGCGGGGTCTGAGAGGGAACAATGGCACCTGCTCCACTCTCTCTAGGACTTCCGTCCCCTCCACTGCCTCCCACAAGCAAACTGGGCCCTTGCTGTGCTGGCTCCCAGGCGGTGGGCTTGTGCACTTTCTCGGACTCTGTGGGCTTCCCCGAGAAGTCTCCTGTGAGGCTGAGAGAGTCTCTTGGCCTCAGTTCCCAGACGGGGCTCTTAAGCTTTGAAACGCCGAGGCGCTGCCTGTTTTAGCTTAGTTTGTGTGCAAACGTGTGGCTGGCTGCGGACAGCCAGCTGCCTTGCACCCCTCACTGGGTCTGCTAGCTGCCTCCTGCGCCCAGGGTCCACCACCGGACCATCCGTTGCCTTCTGCACCCCACGCGCCCGTGCTTGCCAGTCAGCGTTTCTTCCGATGGGACCCCTCGACCCCACTCCGCAGGCCTCCAACTCCGCCGTTCCTTACTGGTCTGTATGTACTGGAGCCCGACTTCTGTTCAATTAATTTCTCTCTGTTCTGGTTGTTTATTGTTTCTCAATTTTTGTTGTCTTTAGTTTTGGTTGCGCGAGGAAGCACAATGCGACTGCCTATGCCTCCATCTTGGCTGGAACTCCGAGTTTCATTTTTTTGTATGTAACTGTCTAATGTTCATAACAGCGCAATTTACAATAGCCAAGTGTTAGAAGCAACCTAAGTGCCCATCAATAAATGAGTGAATCAAAAAACTATGGTACATTTACACAATGGAATTCTATGCAGCAGAAAGAAAGAGCTCCTACCCTTTGTAATAGCATGGATGGAACTGGAGAGCATTATGCTAAGTGAAATAAGCCAGGTAGTGAAAGACAAATACATATGATCCCACTTGTAAGTGGAACCTAACCAACAAAACAAACAAGCAAGCAAAATATCACCATAGACATTGAAATGAAGAACAAACTAACAGTAACCAGAGATGAGGGAGGTGGGGATAATGGGGGGATAAGGGGAAGTGTCATCAAGGAACATGTATGAAAGACATGTGGACAAAGCCAAAGGGGGTAGGATCAAGGGTGGGAGGTAGGGAATGAGTGGGGTGGGGGGATTGGTGGGGGGGAAATGGAGACAACTGTACTTGAATAATAAAAAATAAAAATAAAATTGGTGAGGGGGAAAAAGAAAGAAAGTTTCCAGGCTATAGAATGAAGACATGAAATCCAGGTAGAACCTGGTGGACTTCCTGAATTAGGAGGCTTAGTTGAGAGTCTGGGGAAAGACTGCTAGAGTTCACTACTAGAGAGGAAATTGCTGCACAGAGAGAGAATTCCAGAGATCTGTAGAGCATTCCCCACAAGCATTTGGCAGAGTGCTCATCAGTACATGTATGCAAGGAAATGACACAAGGCTGGAGAAAGGACCATTAAAAGGATTAGAAGGAACAATACCTAGTGATTGTATAAGGCCAAGAACAGTCCCTCTTCCAACTCTCATAATTCTCAAAACATTAGGTAGAAAACTCAGAAGCATATGGCCTCAATAGTGGGAAATATTTAGCTCTAGAATAAATATTGGTCTGCTCTCACTTGAGAATCTTAAGAATAAGATGAAAAAAAACAAAACCAAACAAACTGCTTCCTACTAACTTAACTGCATTCCAGACAAAGCCAAGAATATTTATAGCAATACAAAAATAGCCAGCAGCCAACAAGAAAAAATCATAATGACTAGCATTCAACAACAACAAAATGACCAGGTATGCCAAAAAAAAAAAGTAGAAAAATGAGACTATAATAAAGAGAAAAGCCAATTAAAATTGACTTATAATTCTCAGAGACATTAGAATTGGTAGACAGGAATATAAGAACAGTTTTAATTGAATTACATATGTTTAAAAAAGTAAACAGAAACATGAAAATTATTTTTAAAGTTCCAAGTAAATCTCTAGAGATGAAAACTGCAATGAAGACATTATAAATAAAAACAGATAGACATTGCAGAAGAAAAAGTAGTGAACTTGAAGACATAGCTATATTTGTAATTCTAAAGTAATGCCAACAGAGAAATAATAATTTTTAAAAATGAACAGATGATCCATATGCTGAGGGAAATCTTCAAGCAGCCTAATATAAGAGTAATTAGAGTTCCTGAACAGAAAGTGGGCAAAGAAAAATTATTTGAGGCATAATAATCCCAAAGTTTCTAAATATCATTAAAACTACATAAATTTAATGAATGCAAGAAAAATAAAAACTACACCTAGGCACATCATAATCAAATTGATGAGAGAATCTTAAAAGCAGCTCACAGGACAAGTGACAGGTTATACTTGGAGAAACAAAGACAATAATGACAGCAGATTCCTCATCAGGAAAAAAAATAAGGAAAACACAAGACAGTGAAGCAACGTATTTTTTAAAAACTGAAAGAAAAAAGATTGCCAGTACAAGGTTCTCTTCTCAGCAAAGATATCTTTCAAAAATGAGCATAAAATATAGAGTTTTCCAGACATGCCTGAATGAAATGATCACTAATAGACTCATGGTATAAGAAATACTAAAGGAAGTCTGTCAGGCAGAAGAAAAATGATACTAGATAAAAATATGAATCTACAAAAATCTGAAGTGTATTGACAGTGATAACTACATGGGTAAATACATAAGATTTGTATCTTATATTTAAATCTCTCTCTCTAAAATATAGCTGATCATTGTTAGTCATCAGGGAAATGAAAAAAAGCAAAACCACAATAAAAAAACCCACTAGGATGGCTATGTTAAAACAGATGAACAGTAAAATGCTGGTGAGGATGTGGAGGAATTGGAGCCCTCACACACTGTTGATGGGTGTGTGAAGTGGTGCAGCTACTGTGGAAACAGTCTGGCAGTTCTACAAATGATTAAACATAGAGTTACCATATGCCCAGCATTTCTATTCCTAGGTGTATACTGAGTGAAATAAAAACATATGTCCACATGAAAATGTGTATATGGGTGTTCATATTCATAATAGCTCCAAAGTGGAAACAACCCAAATGTCCATCAACTGCTGAATAGATAGGGAAAAAAGTGGTACATTTATTTAATGGAATATTATTCAGGAATAGAAAGGAATAAAATATGAGTACATATTAAAACATGAATGAGCCTTAAAAACATTATGCTAAGTGAAAGAAACCAGTCATAAAAGACTACATATTGTGAGTCCATTTACAAGAAATGCCCAGGATAAAAAAATCTACAGAGACAGAAAATAGATAGTGATTATCTAGAGCTGGGAAGGATGGGGAATTTGGGAGGTACTAGCTAAGGGGCATAGGGAATTTTTTTAAGGCAATAAAAAAGTTCTGGCTTAGATAGTGAAAATGGTTGCACAGTCTGGAGAATATACTAAAAACCATTGAATTGTACACTTTTAAAGAGTGAATTTTAAATTTTATAGTATGTGAACTAGATCTCAATGAAGCTTTTACAAAAAATGATTCATGATTTAAACAAAATAATAACAATTGTGAGTTTTATAACATATCTATGAGCAGTATGCATAAAAATATATAGTATAAAGGCCTAAAAGGAAGAATTAAAAATATACTATCGTAATACTATTATACTCTATGTAGAGTGATATATAACTTGAAAGTCCACCATGATGTGTTAAATGTATATAATTTAATTCCCTAAACTAACCACTAAAGTAAGGAAACAAAGAATTATAGTTAATAAGCCAATAAAGGAGATAGACTGAAATTATAAGGATTATTCATCCAAAAAGAGGCAGAAAAATGGGAAAAGAATAAAGAGCAGATGGGATAAATAGAAAACAAATAACAAGATGATAGACTTAAACCCAACTTTATTAGTAACCATATAAATGTAAAGAGTCTATACACTCCAATTATAAGAAAGAGATCATCAAGTTGAATTAAAAAGCAGGAACTAATTATACATTGTCTGTAAGAAACACACTTTAAATATAAAGACACAAATAAATCAAATATAAAAGGATGGGCAAAATTTATCATGTTAATACCAATCAAAATAAAGCTGTAGTGGCTGTATGAACATCAGACAAAGTAGATTCAATGAAAAGAGTATTTCCAGGGAAACAAATGTCATTTCCTAGTGATGAAGGGGCCAGTCCATCAATAGGGCATAAAAATCCTAAATATTATGCACTTAATAACAAAGCTTTAAAATATACCGCATTTTTCAGACTGTAAGATGCACCCCCCCCCCCATTTGGGAGGAATAATGGTTGTTAATGCTGCTTTTGAGTTCTGTTTACATTTACACTGATGAAATATTATGTTATTATGTTATTAAATATTTTACCACATTTTTTGCTTCAAAATTTTTTTCCTATTTTCCTCCTCTAAAACCTAGGTGCATCTTATGGTTCAAAAATATGGTAAATGCAAAGAAAAATAGACAAATCTTTAATGATAGCTAGAGATTTCAATATCCCCACCTCAGTAATCAATAGAATAAATAGGGGACATTCGAAAATCAAGGATGGAGACCAGATCAACACCACCAGCCAAGCAGACCTCCTTGACATTTAGAGGATTCCAAGGAAGGCATTGAGGGTGATGGCTATAGTCACTGTCCTAACTGTGGTGTGGTTCACTGTCTATACAGTGATCATGGGTGGATAGAAATGTCAAAACTTGTCAAATTGTGCACCCTATGACAATGATATCCCTAGAAAGTAGTTAATGAAAAGTCATTTTTAAAAAGTTGACAGATAACATAAAAGTAAAATAATCCAGAAAAATAGCATACTTTTATTAATCTTGTAATACTTCTCTAAAGTGCTTTTTTCCTAAAATGTTTTGCTAAGTGCTATTTAATTGCATTTCTATATGCCAAAAGTTTTGTAACATTATTTTCTATAGAGAGAACAGAAAGATTTCAGTCTTCCCCCTATCTTTGTTAATCAAAATTGTTTTTTTATTATTTATACTTGTGAAAAGTTTCAAAGTGTTTTACTCCATTGGTGGCAATTAATGCGTTCTGCTTTGGCATCATTAGACATCATCAGGACGGCGGGGAGTGAGATAGACTAAAATGAGATTTTCAGGGACACAAAATCATGTTTCATCTACAGGTGTGCTCACTATTTTTAATGCTTTCCTAGGACTGGGCCTTATCAACACAGGAATTTTGATATATTCTCTTGTGCAATTCCAATTGTACATCCTACATGTTAAAGTATGATGACCAAGAACCAATAGGTACCCAGAACTATGCTAAGTGCTTGAGGTATAGCAATGAGTGAAAATGACCCCCCCAAAAAAATCCTTGTTTTGATGGAGCTTACATTTTAACATCGGGAGACATTGATTAAGTAATAACACTCAAAATTTATATTATGTTACATTGTTAAGTGCTATAGCAAAAAATGATGTAAGAAATGAGGATGGAGGTTCAGTGTCATGTGGCCTAGTTAGGGGAAAGCTCACTGGAAGGTGACTTTTGAGAAAAGATCTGAAGAAACTGAGAGAGAGAGAGAGCCCTGGGAGTCTGTGGAGAAGGGGTGTTGCATGCAGAGAGAGAGAGACATCCCATGCAGAGGCCTGAGGCTGGCAAGGTTGTGGTGTGCTGAGGAACCGAGTAGTCTTTGTGCGGTGAGGGAGGTAAGAGCGGCAGGAGAGAAATCAGAGGGGTGAAGAGTCCAGATCGTGCAGGACTGCACTTTTTAGTCAGGGTGAGAAGGGAACCATTGCAGGATTTTGAGCATGATCTGATTTGTATTTCAACACGATCACTATAGTGGGTAGAGTAGTGGTCCCTCAAGGTTTTTCTAAGTTATTAATTAATTAATTAGACCTCACTTGAAGATATGTTTATTGATTTGAGAGACAGAGGTGTGAGAGAGAAACATCAGCTGCCTCCCAGATGTGCCCTGACAAGGGTCAACTTGCAACCCTGGTATGTGCCCTGAGCAGAGATCAAACCCATAGACTGTTGGTGTATAAGAAGGTGATCCAACCCACTGGACAACCCAGCCAGGGCAGAGTTTTTAAAGTCTTAATTTATAGTACCTGTGAATGAGACCTTATTTTGAAATACAATCTTTGCAGATGTAATAAAATTAGGAATCTCAAGATGATATCATACTGGATTTAAGATGTCGCATATGCTGTGTACACCCTCCTCTTGTAGTTAAAATTTGATTGTTATAGGCACATCCAAGGTCATTCTCCAACTGTGTTCTGTTTGGGGTCACACAGCATATGCTACAAAGCAATCTGCAGTTGACTGCTTCCCGTGATGGGCTTCACGGTGTCCAGGTGAGGTCAAGCTATGAACCAAGGCCAGCTGATGCTAGTGGTGGGCCTGGGGCAACTTCATGAGAAGTGTGGGGCTTGCTGAAGCCAGATGCTGATTGTATGAGAGAAATTAGGAAAATCTGAAGCATGGGCCAAGAAAAGCCATTTGTATGGAAAAGCCAGTGGAAACAGCCTGGGTGAGCCCAAAAGTTGGATGGGGCATGGTCTCAGGGAATCACCAGGGCAGGGCAAACAGTGTGAGCCAGGCTGGTGGAGTCTCAGATGTGGTGCATGCCTGCCAGCTCTGTAGCTCTGTAGAGGGAGGGTTCAGAAAAGGATCAGTGGCTTTTGCCAGCATATCTGTTTGCGAGAAAGCTGCCCCCTGGTTCCCACTCTGATGCCAGACAACTCAATTCCTCCCCTTATGCCTCTGATGCCTTTCATTCTTCTACCTCAGTGCTGGAGCTGAGGGAGAGTAAGTCTGAGTAAGTCTGTGTGCTGGCCCTTTAAGAGACACTGCTTAAGACTCCAGTAGTTCCTTTCACTGACTCAAACCCTGTTGGTTTTAATAGTCAAAAATTACAGGCACTTATATTCCTGGCACTGGAAACCTGGGCTGGGGGGCCCTGCTGTGGGGCTTGGGACCCCTCGCTCCTGAGGTATCCCTCCTGATTTTTATCTACCACGTGGATGTGGAACCAGCCCCTTGGCATCTCTGCCCCTCCTACCAGTGTCAGTGTGGTTTCTTCTTTAATTTGTAGTGTAGAATTTCCATTCAGCTTGAATTCTGATGGCTCTGAATGATGGCTGTTCTATAGTTTGGTTTTATTTTTGATGTGGCTGTGCAAGGAGGTGAGCCATGTTTGCCTCTGCTGCCATCTTAAAGGGAGCGCTGAGAGGATTTGCTGGCAGGTTGGAGGTGGGATGTGAGAGAAAGAAGATTTGTATAAAGGTGGACGGAGGCTAAGTAGCTAAAAAGGTAGACTGTGCTGGTCCTTAAGTTCATGTTTCTCGGCTAACCACCCCTCAGCTTTGCCAGCTAGATCCGTGTTCTTGGTGCTGGAGGGAGACACGAGGCTGGGGAGAGGGGGCACATGCTCCATGTTGATGACTTCCTGTTCCTGTCCGTGATGCTGCAGCAGGAGCTGGTTCCAGTTTCCACTTTTCCTCACACTTCCAGACTGCCGGGCCCCCTTAGAAGCACCCGCACATGCTGGCTATGACTCTCCCCTCCAAGTGCAGTTAGCTCTGTGGGCCCCTCCTCACAGACTGCAGGTTCAGGTGACCCTGACGTCTCCCTCGGATCCCCAGCCTGAGGGGTGCTGGCTGCTTTCTGCACCCACTATCTTTGTGCTATCTCAGTGGTCGCTTGTTACCTTTTCAGTTCTGTATACCTGGTTACCAATTACTTATATTAAACCCTTCCTGTTAAAATAACTGGTATAGTTTCTAGTTTCTGACTGATGCAGAAAGTATGATGACTCCAAGAAAAACCACAACAAGGGAAAGGATGGAGTTGCCTTAATTGAGGTAGACAAGGCTGTGAGAGGAGCAGGTTTGGAGTCTGGACCTGGGCCAGTTCCCTTTCATCGCCATGAGACGGCAGGAGATATCTGGAAAGGTATTGAGTATGCTCTTGGCTCTGTGAGTTTTGAGTTCAGGGGAGAAGTGTGGACTGGAGATAGCAATATGCAGATCACCAGTGCCCACGGGAATTTAAGTCATGAGACTGCAAGCCTGTCTGAAGACACTCTGAGTCTTCTTTTTCTCTTTGATCCTAGTGCTTAGCACAGATCTTAGCACAGAGAAGGACCTTGACTATTTGTTGAATGAGGGACACGTGGATAAAAGAATCAGCGAATGGCATCAGTTGAGTTGTCACACTTGCAGTAGTAACCTGTTTTGAAAACGAAAAGGGAGTTTCCTAAGAATGGGAACTAATAGGAGATAAGGAACATGGATGGATCTTCAGAATCGAGCCAGATGTAGAATCCAGGGTGACCAGGCTCCAGAGAAGACAATTTCCCTTAACAGCAAGCAACCCCCTGCAGTTATGTGGAACTGAAGGCCTGGTTCCCTCAGTCCAAAACTAATTATTAAAACAGGAGGCTCCAGTTCCCCGCAGCTGAACATGAACATCCCCTCTCCGAGCTTCCTTATGAATAAAACTGGCCTTTGCATTTAGTGTTTCTTTTTTTAATTCACCCTGGCCTCACACTTACCATCCGCCTCAAGTTCCCGTGAATTATTAATTAATCAACTCGTAGTCCTTTATCTTGAGAGCAGGACTTCCCTGGGGTTAGTCTCACCTTTGGTCAGGTGGAACAATGGCAGGTGAGGCCCTTCCTCCTCCGACCAGGAGCTGAGTGAGTGAAAACTAATGCCCGGGCCCCGGCGTCCCGGTCGGCCTCGGTGGGCTGGTGCAGGCCCTGGGCCGGGAGTCGGTGGCTGTCACAACTCTGCTTTTTCGCTTGTTTGTTGCAGCAACATGGGAGGTGAGCAGTGAGAGCGCCGAAGGAAACAAAACAGGGTAAGAGAAAGAATTCCAAAGCCATGTCCTTCCACCTTGGAGAACTAGACTGCAGGCCTGTCTGATGTGCAGAAGTTGGGCTCGGTCTTTCTGGCTTGGGTTGTGATCATCCCGAAGAAAAATTTCCCTCTTTAAAATCATGTAGCTACATCTATGAGTCATGTGATCTCAGCTGCAGCCCAAGAAGAGTTCAAATGAATGAGGTTTAAGTAAAGTTGATGTAAAATACGACTGGAAACTACTCGCTGTATGTGCTCCTTCACCACACATACATTTTTGTTTAACGTGCTCTTGTCAGAAATATGTTAAGCAATAGGTGTGGATGTCAGTGCAACTATGTGTGCATGGTAGGTGTGAAAATGTTGACTTCTAGTCAGGTTCTTTGGTAAAATAATGTTCATTGTGCTCTCTTTTTATTTTAATTTTTAAATTTTTCAGTTACATTCAATATTATTCTGCATTGGTTTCAGATGTACAGCATAGTGTTCAGACAGTCATGCACTTGACAGAGTGGTTTCCCTCCAGTATACCAAGTGCTCAACTGGCCCCATACATAGTTATCATGATTTTTTTACTATATTTCCTATGCTGTACGTTACATCTGATTGTGCTTCTCCTCTCCCTCTGGGGAGTCCTGCACTCTGGCCATCCCTGCCCCTTTGCCGTGTGAGACCTTCCCGTCCCAGAGCAGAGGTGGAACAGCTCAGTCCCAGAGGGACCGTGGTGCAGAGGGAGGCCTCAGACTGGTCCCTGCTGAGCCAGAGCTTTGATAGCAGGCAGGCTGCTACATTGCTCAGACTTTCTTCTTACTCTCTCTCAGGGCTTAGAGGAAATTATCTACCTGGTTTTCCCGCTATGGCTCGAAATTGTTCAGCAGGCAATCAATCCTTGACATTCTGGGAAAGCTTCAGAGTCCGAGCACCGGTAGGTGGTGGAAGGAAGGGGTTCTTATCCCCTTTTTTGCCCATGAGAAGTTGAGCATCCCTTTCTCCTCCCCGGTCTGGCAAGGCTGGCCTCCACGGGGCAGGGGGACAGATGGCTGATGGAAGGCTGCGTCAGTGTTACAGTAAGATGGTGATAAGATTACACGGCTTAGAATGGAGGAGAGAGACCGGAGAGGCATGTCGTTTTCTTCCCCTCGTTATAATCACTGCTCTAAAATTGATTTATGCCATTCCGTTGGCTGCAAAGCTGGGCTGGGGATGCCTTCACTGGCAGCCTGTCTTCAGACAGTAGGAGATAAGGCAGATCCGAAGAGCGGGTAATCAGGAAGCATTTAAGGAATATTGCTTGGCCTCCTGGTGTAATGTTTTAGGGTTCACACAGCTGATTGACAGGCACCGTTTGCCTTTTTAAAAGAGTTATATTACGATTTTTAAGTTACTACGGAGCATGGCGTATGGTCACAGATGCACAGGGCTCAGTGGGATCACCTTTGGTAATGTTTAACAGGAAAGCTGGTAGTCAGGCTGATCTCTCTTCCTCATGACGAGGCAAAAACAGGATTGAGTGAGCATGATTTCTTCTGCGGTGGCAGCGGTGCTGGCTGGACTGTTGGCAGTGTCCCCTGGAAAGGTCATGCCGGAAGTGGCTGTTCCCAAGCAGAGGAACCAAATGCTTTTATCCCACTGCTCTGGACCATCCCTAGACTACCAGCAGCAGTCACTCCTGCTTTGGGGGTAACTGTTTGGTGTTATCAAGCCCCCATGGAAAACATGAGGAATGCTTTCTGTGAGGATATTGGACAGGCCAGGAACACATTGATGGGAATCGTCAGACTTCATTCTCCTTTTCTGTGAAAACATAGTCATTTTCCATGGGACATCAAAAGCCCCATGTAAGGAGTGAAAAACAAATTCTTATCATAAGACAGTTTGGCTTGGACAAGACCGTGAATCTTGGCTCTGACACATAGCTTGGGCATGTTTTTAATTAAAACACATTTGCTATAGTGCATTCAAATATCTTTAATCTGCATTTCTTCAGTAATGACCCTGGGCTCAACCAGAATCTTTTTGCTGGATTGTGAGGTTGACATTTTCTTAGCCTTTTTGCCAAATAAACCCTTTAATGTCAAAACAGTAAATGATATTACAAGCTAATCAGATATTGAGATAAAAGCATAAAGAAAAGCAAAAGGAAAAATATGGTATCAATAATTCATAATAGAAATCATTATTTCCCCCACCTGATATATACTGCCATACCCACAATTCTTTAAAAACAAACAAAAAATTTTTAAATCAGAAACTGGGAAACAGCAGACAGAGCTCTTTATTATTCGCAGGCCCCATATGGATTTTCAGTGGCCTTGGGCTTGAGGGCAGGAGACCTGCAGCAGTGGGTCAGTTTGCTGATGCAGTGCACTTGGAAAGAGAAGTGAGGGGGTACAGGCTTGGACTCATCAACAGGCTGGCCCCGAGCTGAGCTGGCTGATCTTCCTGAAGAGGAAAGAGACCTGCACCGATTTAAGGGATACTGCCGGCTCCTCCTCCCCAAGCCCCGTCTCCGTTTCCTCCTCTCTCTGCCTCCGTCTCTTTGCTTCAGTCACTTGGTCTCTGTTTCTGTTTCTGTTTCTCTCTTCTTTTCTGTTCTCTCTTATACCTTCCCTTCTATCCATAGACATTACAAAATAGTGTATATAATTGCATATGCACACAGTAAAAAAGTTCTGGAAACACATGCATCCCTGACAGTTTAACAGTTATCTGTAAGAGGATTATGCATGATTTTACTTTTCTCCTGCACAAATGTCAATAGTTTTCAATTTTTCACTGAGTATATCTGTTATCGTCAGCAATTTTAATAAAAAAACAAATAGGGTACTGAGTAATAGTCTTACATAAAATGAAGGTGGAAGGCAGCTTTCCTGGGAACGGGAAAAACAGTTTGCACAAGATGCTCTCCTCCCTTGCCTGTAATGTCTGTTGGGGGCAGGGACAGCCTGTGGTTCACTGTCATTGCCTCAGGTCCCGCATGGCAGCTTTCGGAGTGGGCTTGGACACATGTTTGCAGAGCGAATAGTTAGAGAGGGATCTGTGGTGAGAAGAAGGTGATTTTGAAGGAGGCAGCTGTTCCGTGTTCAAATGGTGCTATCAAAGATGTTCCATTTGACATTAAATAAAAAGGACAATGGCTTGGAACTAAATGCGCTGATGGCTATAACTTAGGCAGCATCTCATAAAACTCTCATTTTAACCCCAGTAATCTTTTATTAGAGAGAATATTATCGACAGGGGTCCAGAATTGGTTGTCTCTATGGAAAAATAAATCTGGCCTATATTTTTGAAACATGAGAGTCCTTTGTGGGAACCCTAAATACTGGCATTTGGTCACTTACTGCAGTTACCTGTAACAGCAATTATGGGATATGGGGAAGCTCCATCCTTTCTGTGTTTGATGAACCTATTTCTTTCAAGGGGAAATATTAATGGGTTTATCTTGTGCCAAACTGCTAATGGAGGGAGGGCCCTGACCTTACAGTCTCCCCATTTCACATAATCTGGGTGTTCAGCCAGCCGGGACTCGAGGTGTCCTCCTGGCTCAGCAAAGTGCCCTTGCAGGCAGCTTCCAAGCTCCCCAGAAGCGACCGCCTACAAGTATCTGATCTGAAGACTCAAAGTTTAGCGAGTTAGAAAGCACAATGCTGCTTTAAACAGGAGGTTCACCAGACCGTAGCTTCGATGGGAAAATGTAAGGCTCTGCCAAAGGGATCTTTCCAGTAATTTCAATTCCAAAGCAGGACACTCTGGAATGGTAGAGGCGGAAAAGTCACACCCATAGTCCTTCTCCCTAAATCGCCTCTGTAGCTGTCTTGTCTCCTCAGGACTCAGTTCTACCACTTGGACATTTTTAGAATATTTTCTGCTGAGTGAGTTACTTACAAAAGAAGAAGAAGAGGCCAGTAATAGCTAACGGAGCTTTTATTGTTGATAATTATTTAAGGACTTGAGGTATAATTCCTGCTTATTGAGTAGTCAATTTATTTACTTTGCAGGGTGAAAATGATCTTGTGAGCGAGTAACCTTTATTTATTTTGGTCCTATAGAAGACCTTTTTTGTTTTCAGAGCGAGGCCAAAGCAAATGTATTTCTCAATGTTGAAATATGAAAAAAGACTAAAATTTCCACAAGGGGTTTCTCAAGCACATTTAATGCTCGGCATCAACTAAGCCATGTTTCCTTTTATGTGGGCCATCTGTGGACTGCCGTGAGCCCACAGTTGTCATGTCAAAGATTTCATTAGCACTCACGGCCATACGACTGTGAATGGTCTGTCTTTTAAAGATGGACGCCTACCTGGTATGGATGCGTGTCCTTGTGTGTCCCTGCTGTCATCATCCTTGTGTGCTTTCTGTGTCCTTCCCTGAAGACTTTCAAGCCCATTTGAGACACCAGAGCCCTCAGAACAGAGACAGATGACTCCAGGGGTGCCTTGACCTTCCAAAGGCTTTGTGGCCACTCCTGGCCAGCTGCAAACTATGGAAAGATGCCTGTCTATTCATCTTCCCTGCCTCCTACACTTTTTTTGGTCTCTTTTTATTCAAATATAAGTTTGCTAAAATGGTTAAAGAGTAAATAAGTAGGTAAAAACAGTGCTGCTTCCTGTGCAGAAATTACATGCTTGTTCTGATGAGGGCCATTAATCAGATGCTCTGCTGCTTGTTACATTGTCTTTGCAGTCTGCTGAGCCACCTTGATTGGATACTGGGAGGAAATTATTTCTTAATGTAATTTTATGCTTAATTTATAGATTCGAAGCCTGTTTTTGTCATTATTTCTGCTAGGTTTGAAAACTCTATTAATACTTTAATTAGGAATTTTCTTTGGTTTTACAGCCTAAGGCTATTTGATGGGCAGGGAGAGTTTTATAAATTAAATAAGTAGATATGGTTCACTTACAGAAAAAAAGAAGAAAATAATCAGAGAAAGTAAACTATCTGGGGGAGTAACTATAATCAGTTTCTCAATTTAAACAAAGATCCGCCCACAGCACAGAGCTTGGGAGACTTGACGAGACTCTGGCTTCCTGACAAGACTGTGGCTTCCTGATACGCTGGAGCTTTCTGCCCTGCCCCCTCCCACTTGTGCCTCAGACACAAGAAAGCTTTCAACTATCATGTACATTTGATGTGAAAAAGGAATAACAAGTACAGAAACCTGAAGGCCTGTGATGGTAGTCTTGACTTTTGCTAATTGGTTATGTAAACTTGGGCAAGTTACTTACTTTCTCTGAGTCTCTTCTCTAAAAGTGGTAATATCTACTTTACTTGTCATTATTGGGTCTTTCTGTGGGAGAAATGACATAATGGGGGTAAAACTATGTGTTACACTGTAAAGTGTTGTACAAATGTAAGGCAGCAGCTGCATGTTTACAGCTTCTGGGCCAGACACTGCACACATATTTTTGGGCCTAGAATGCACTTTAAAAATAGAGCTAACATTTAAAAATAGAACAATTTACATAAAAGTTTAGATTTAGAACTTCTCTTAAAAACCACCCCATGTAGCAGACTAGGCCCCATTTCTGTGGGACAAAAACATGGCCTGAGCTCAATGGTGGCAGTCCCCTTAAATGGGCCACACTGTGTCCAGACCCCTTGATCTCCGTTGCACCCTGAGCACACTCTGACAAGGTGAGTCCCTTTAACTTTTCAGGTGGACTGCCTGGCTCCCGGGTGGAGTTTGTGACACCTGAGGAAGAGGTTAGGCTGCTTTGATTTCGTGGTAATATCATTGGATTTTGAGTATGAAGATCAGAGCTAAAGCCCGAACTCTGGCATTTCCCAACTGGGAAACATGGACAAGTTATTTTCTCATACGTAAAGAGGAAATATGTAATGAGGAAATAAGGTATTAGAAAGGTTTCATACTAGATAAGAACATCTGCTTATGAGTAGAGTAAGCAACACATAATGTATGTATTAGTAGATATATAGTTATATATTACCACCGTACTGTGTTGTGTAACAAACAACCACAAAAATCTCAGTGACCAACAGTAATTAACACTTATTTCTGCGGATTTTGGTTGGGTTCTCTTATACGCGTAGGGTCTTGACTGAGACAACTGTGCCAATTCAGTTCTGTTCCACGTGTCTCATCCTCCAGCAAGTTACCCTGGGCTTCTCCTCATTCCAAAGTCAGTGGAGCAAGAGAGAGGGAAAGCAAAACATGCTTGCTTTTTCAAGCCTTTGCTTGTGTTATCTTTGCTAATATTCCGAGTCTCATTGCTGAACCCAGAGTCAAGAGTCGGTACAGAAAGCCCCACCAGCAATGAAAGGCACTGCTAAGTTATACAGAAAAGAGACCTAGGGAGGAATAAGCATTTGGAGCCATTTTTGCCATCAATCTACCATAGTAGTGTCACTGTAGGAATACCCAAACCTGTAGAAAATATTTGAGTTTACTAGAGCCAGGAAGCAAGGTCTTGACATACTGAGAAAAATGCTCTCCAAAGTGACAGTTTTCCATTTCTTCTATACATTTGGAATTAAGGAGGGGATGTATGGAAGATTACATGAATGTGGGAGAAAGCAAGACAGGGAAATCTCTATGATTGGATTACACAATGGTTAACAAGATTATGTGCTCTCTTGAGGATGGTTATGCTTCTGAGGGGTCTGAAAAAGAAGCATCTCAAAGGTGCATTGTTCTAGATGCACAAAAACAATAGACATGGTTGCTTAAGGCAAAGATAATCTTTCACTAGGAAAGTTATAGGCCTGGGGCATGACTACCTACCAGTTAGGAATTCATGATCAGATCACCCTGTGGGGTTACTTTTGGTCACTGATTTAGTGCAGAGCACCCCCACCCAGTCCCCGCTTTTTTTGTTCACAGTAGGGTAAATTAAACTGTTGTAACAAGTAAATTTCTGAAGCATATAATGGCTCAAATAAGTAAAGGTTAATTTTTTATTCATTTTATAATACGAGTCCTGGTTGGAACGTAGCTTCCCTCACATAGTGATTTAGGGACCCAGGCACTTTCTACTCTCTCGCTCCATCATCACCTAAGTCCCATCGTTGCCACTGTCAGTCCCAGGATACAGGGGTTGGCAGACTTCTTCCTGCAGGGCCAGTTGGTGAATATTTTAGGCTTCGGGGGTCATGTGATCTCTCTCCCAACTGCTCAACACTTCCTTTATGGTACAAACGCAGTTATGGACAATATGTGAAAGAATGGGCATGACTGTGTCCCGATAAAATTTTACTTACAAAAATAGACAACAAGCCACATTTAGCCCCCAAGTCATAGTGTGCTAATCCCTGCCCTAGAGCTACAGGCCTGATAGATATTGGGTTAACCTTGTATGTTAACATAGGGGACAGTTTTAGTAAATGCTTTGCCCATGAGAGAAGAGGAATTTCCAGTTTCCCAACCCGTTATATCTCTTGCTTTGCTACCTGGCGCCATACCACTAAGCCAGTTCTCATGTACACATTCTTCAAACAGCAACTCCCTACTTCAGGATAGCAACTTGTATGTCAGTTAGGGCAGCTCAACTGCAAAAAAAAAAAAAAAAAAAAAAAATCCCAGATGTGTAATCATGCAAGCACAGCAGAAAAGTACATATATAATAGTTAAGGCAGTCATTCCTGGTAGATGTGTGGCTCTCCTTGACGCAGAGGTTTAGGATTGTGAATCTACTTCTTTTTCCTCTTGGGGCTTCGCCATCCTCTCATTTGGCCTGCACCTAATGGATAGAAGAAGAAAGAGTACGGAGAAAACACATATACTTCTAAAAGTTTTGGTCCCAAATGGCACACAGTACTTCTCCTTTTCCATTGGGGATGACGTAGACACATGGTAACACATACCTGCAACAGAAGCCGGGAAATCAGCCTAACCATGTACCCAGCTACAATCTTTCTTTGCATCACTATGAAAAGAAAGAATAGCTTTGGATGGACAGTAGTGCTCTTTAACTCTTACAGAATGATTCTTAGACCACAAATATCCTGCACCTAACACAGTGCCAAGTGTGGAGTGAATATTTGGTAAATATGTACAGAAGGAAGGCAGGGAGGCAGGGGGGAATGAGAAAGGGAGGGAAGAAGGAAAGAAGACTCCAGTCCACATGTATGCCTGTGCATTTACAGCCATGCAGAGCTGTCTACAAAGGGTTGTGCTTCCCCATTTGGCATCATGGTTGAATCCTTTCAGTGCTAAGTAATTATTTGTGTCCTCTCGATTCTATAAATGGTACACTACAATTGTACACATGTCCTTTTGACTTTTATAGACCTAGGGGGAAGAGAATTAAACATTACTTATTTTACTTAAGTAATTAAGTCATTCATCTTGTCATCTTACATATAGGTGTAAGTCAATGGGAAGGAATGAGAAAGAAACTGCATAAGAGCAATTGAAACACAACTGACCAAAGCATTTAAGGTCAGAGTTATCAGAAATTCACAGAATAATGAGAAAGTGTGCTTGCTCCCACCTTTAAAAGACCTTATTAAAGGCACCACTATCACAAGATTTTGAAGTAATCCAAGCCTCGCTCTCAAGGTGCTGCTGCCTGTCTGGTTGAGCTCAAGGTCTCTGGGTATTTATCTCTCTCTACTCAGTCATCTGTTGCTACCTTCTGCTGAGGATGTTCCATGTTGGAAACTCAAGAAATCCCCACATCTTCACCACTGAGGACAGTGCTAAGGGCCCAGTGACTGAGGGAGAGATACTTGGCACAGTGCTCAACACAATAAATGCAGGGAGGGAAGAGAGGCTAGAAATCATGGCTACTACCTTATCTCAGGTGAAGGAGAGGAAATGAATAGAGAGGCCTATGGTGGAACTCAAAATGATGGGGAGTGGGCTGCTATCTGCTTTGGGGCCTTGTGGAGCTGCAGGGCTGGTTCAGGCCTGCCCCAGTGTATCCACCAGCCTGACGGTCTGAACTGCTGTCTTAGCTTGACCTTTTCTCATGGAGCTGATTTTCACTGGTAGGTGTATATGGTCTGCTAGATACAGGGAAGACTGGCCAATGGTGAGAAATGCTTTGGCTGGAGCTCCCAGCTGAGAACTGTGGTCATTTTTAAAGACAGTGCCACAGGCCTTACAGTCCTGCCTCCAGGCAGAGTATGGGGGTCTACAAAGGAAAGGAAAATAAACACTACAAAACTCAACTTCTGGATTATTTCATATCTAGCCAAAGAACATAAACCTATTTAATTATTTGAGATGTATGAATTTAATATTTGTCAATCAGTATAAAAGGAAATTTATTTTCAAGCATTTTTTGACATGCTGGAATTCTGGATTGAGTTGGAACAATGGGCCACAGGCTCTTTTTTGTTCCACTCCACTCCACTCCACTCCACTCCATTCCATTCCATTCCACTCCATTCCATCTTTTTCATTTCATATTACTAATTCACACTTAATGTTTCACACTCTGCTTGTGTTTTATCACTTCAAGTGGAATGATGGTTATGTTGTAATCACTCAAGAAATCACTAAAAACCTATACAAAGAAATATGGCATGAAAATAGATAAATTTAAATGAGATACTAGAAAAATGTTCAAATAACTCAAAAGAAAGCAGAGAGGTGGAAACTAACTCCAGCTAATGTTAATTAAAGGCAGAGATCATGAAAATGAATTAAATAAGAAGCAAGATCAACATAGAAACAAAAAATAGAACAAACAAAATAAAATAGTAGACCTAAATCCAAACCTACCAATAATTGTATTAAAGGTAAATGGTCTAAACACACCACTTGCAGTCTGTCTTTAAGAAACTCACTTCAAATATAGGCATATAGGTAAAGGATAGGAAAAGCTTGTATTAGTTTTATATGCTGTATAACAGATTATTACAAACTTAGTGGTTTAAAACAATATACACTTATTACCTCACAGTTTCTGTAGGGCAGAAGTCGGGCAGAAGTCTCGGTGTGTCTTAGCTGGGTTCTCTGCCTCAGGGTCTCATCAGGCCTGCAGCTGGCTCTGTGGCCTCATCAGAGGCTCAGCTGGGGGAAAACTTCCTCGGGGTGTTTGGCAGACTTCATTTCCTAGAGGCTGCAGGCTGAGGCGTCAATTGCTCACACACATAAAATTTTCAACTTAGATTATATGGCCCAGTTTCTCAGAAAACCAGAAAATAGCAAAACTAATCCAAGATGTAATAGAGAACCCAAATAGCCTTGTAAGCATCATAAATAATTGAATCCATGGTCAGAAATCTCCCAAAACCCAATTTTAGTTGCTAAGTCTATTAAATATTTAAAGAAGAAATCAATCCTACACAATATCTTTCAGAAAACAGGAGGAAGAGTATGTGTGAGGGGATGGGTTTTGTCTGGGGTCTGGGATTCATTCGCTATTTTTAGCAATAAATAATTATTGAACACCTAAAAACAAAAAGAAGATGAAGAAACTTCCCATTTCACGAGGCCAGCACTACTCTGATACCAAAACTAGATGAGGGCTATACAATAAAAAAAGAAAAAGAAAAACAACTTCAGATCAGTATCCTCATGGACACCAAAATCCCCAACAAAACTCTAGCACATCGAATTCAGAAATATAAAAACGGAATAGTACACCAGGACCAAGTGGAGTCTATGCTGGGAATGCAAGGCTGGTTCAGTGTTCGAAAATCAATCAAAGTCCCTCACCCTATCAGCAGTCTCAA
>PVIA01016235.1:0-19683 GCA_004024845.1 Tonatia bakeri | reverse complement strand
GAACTCTACTTTGCCCACCACAATCTCTTCCATGAAGGATCGGACAACTTAATCCTGATCTTGCTGGAACCCATTCCACAGAACAACATTCCTAGCAAGTATCACAAGCTGAAGTCTCTCATGACACAGCGGACTTATTTGGAATGGCCAAAGGAGAAGAGCAAACGTGGACTTTTTTGGGCTAACATTAGAGCTGCTTTTAATGTGAAATTAATACTAAACACTGAAAATAATGATGTGGAAATGTAAAAGAAAAAAGTCAGGAAATCCAACTTAAGAAACTCTCATATACATGGATTCCAATGAACATCATGGTGTTGAGCTATTGCCTAAATGGTGCCCACATTCCCTGCACATGCTCAAGAAAGATGGAGCAGCGGCCATGCTCCATTGAGCCGGGGAAGCAGGCTGGGGCCGAGGTGGTGCCCAAATTGCCAGTTCCAGGTAGCTCCATCTGTTCTGGTCGAACCATTCTGTTTCAAATCAAAATAGTGCTGTGTGGGTTAAAGGCTCAGTCATTCAGAGACCTTTCCCCACCCCTCCCCTTTCCCAAATGGGTCTGTGTGAGCAGGATTTGATGGGGCTTCGTGGCAGCAAGGAAAGAGTAAACCTCACAACTGTATGCGGTGTTCCTTGAGTGCCCTGTGTATCCTCCTTGGCCTCTGGCTGAGCCTTGTCATCCTGCTCAACTTGAAGGCTTGGGGAAGGTTAGACCAGATGTGGAAAATAAAGACAGCTTTTTTCTTCACCTCTGAATAATCATTAAATTTTTGACCTAGCTACACAAATATGCAGTAGTTTGTGTATATGAAAGGAAATACAGCCTTAGTCACAGGCTGTCGAGGCCAAAGACATGGATTTACCTGCTTGCCGAAATCCTCTGCCGCCCCCACAAAGAAACAAAAAAATATCTCACAGCCAAATTTATTTGTAACTGGTTATTGCGTAGGACATTTTAGTGCATTAGAATTTTGGAGAATGCCTCAAAGCTAACAAAAAGCACATTTTAGACAGAAATATTAGACAGAGCTAGGTTGGACTCACTGGAAGATAGCAGAAAGAGACCAGTACTCCTCAACTCATTTTACCGTTTACAGAAGACTAGATTCGAAAGGGTGAGCAGGGATTCATGAAGTAGAGGTGCTGGACCTGTGGCGGGGATTGCTTTGGATTTCTTCCAAAGGCAAATGAGAGGGGCTCTGAACATAGGAGGAGTGTAGTCTGGTGCTCACCGGGCAACGGGAATGCACAGTCTGGGACAGTGGACAGGTGGGGTGAGAGCTCCTGGAGGAGCCTGACAAGTGTCTCCTAGAGTTGGTGCCGTGGTGGGCAGTGAGTGTAGAGATTGGTGAATGATGCTTTACACACATAAGTGCATCATAAATATTGAATGAATGAACCAAGTGCTTCCCACCTGGAGAATTCAGAAGGTGGAAGGTTGGGTTCTGGCAGCCCACAAACAGCAGGAAGAGGAGAGAAAGGAAGAGACGATTGTAGTCTGTCCTCCCATTAGTCAGCATGGCAAACTTCCTGCGGGCTGTGTCGACCATGGAAAGGACAGTGGGATGAAGTTGTCATGAGGGGACCTCAGCTACCTGGACAGCCTTTTGTACAATAAAGGGACTACAGTAGTAAGAGGCTGTGGGGCTAGGGGGAAGAGGTGTGTGTGTGTGTGTGGTGGTACTAGAGGTCAGCCAGAGACTGTGCCACTTGCATCAAGGAACTGTGCAATGTGGGGTTTGCCCAAAGCTTCTGAATAGCCCACAGGTGCATCCTGTGAAACAGCCAACATTTGGACTCCGCCATCATGAGGCACAGGCACAGGGCCTGGGTGCCTTGTCTAATAGTTAGCTTCAGGGAGATTTGCTGCTCTCTGCCCACTGCACCCTTCCCTCGCAGTAGCCTGGAGACATCCAGAACATAGAGAAGACAGAGGAGGTGGAGGAAGGGTAAAGACTATGACCCCACTCCTTCCCCACTTCCCAGCAAGGAAGGCCTGAGCCGGGGCCAGGCAGACTTCTGAACTGGGTGTGAGATGGGTGTCAAATTGGACCGGCTTGAACACTTTAACGCATGAAGTACAGGTGCAACTGCTGAAATGAGACTTGTCACTAAAATCAACGGGGTCTGCCCCAAATTCAGAATAGGTCCTGACGGAGGGAGAGTCCAAAAAACCTGCTTGTAAGGCAGTGGTTAAAGAGAAAAGGGAAGCCCTTTCTTTATGGGCTTATTCAACAGACCAGTTTCATAATTAATCACTGTCAAGTAATAAACCTTAATGAAATTTTATTCGAGCAGTCTTCTTCTTGCTCTCCTGGAGAGCACTGACTTCCCTGCACAGACCCTCTCCCGAACGGTGAACTTTCCTCCGCCTCCAGCGGATGGTTTCATAAACTCACAAACAAAAATAAAACACTAAAAAAAAACCCTTAAACAACAACAAAGTATGTCACACATTCTAAATGATCAAATGTTTTTATTTATTTATTTTTTAAAATCACATATTTACTTATCAGTACCTTGTAGCCTTGCAACTCAGGGGTTAGTCAACAACACCCAGTGTGGCCCGGCCTCTCTGGGGCAGTCCTCATGGAGATGCCATCTCTGATGGGCCACGAATCCAGCTGTAGGCCGTAATGGTCACTGTCTTTGTTTCCCAGGAGTGCTCTGTGGGAAGACTGTTCCACAAGTTTGTGCTGATTTCAAGAGCCTCTGTAAGTCCTTGGCAATAAGTTAGAAGGTCATCCTAATAACAAAGTTTCCCACAGTCCCCGATCTAGCTTCATAGGATAGGTCTCCCAGTACCAATTTTAGAAGAGAACAATCAATGTTTAGCAAAAGGAATATATCTTAAGTTAAGCAATATCAAGTGAAGAGCTTTAGGCCAAGGCAGATTAAAAGATTCAACAAGTTTTACCGATTGAGTTTTACCTGTCTCGTCAGTTTGTTCTATAAAACCAGAGGACTGGGGACAATAAGCAGAATGACAGTACTACAGTGTCAGCCGAGTGTTACGTGGCTGGTGTAGAATTTGCCTGGTGAAATGGGTTCCCCTTCCCTACGGGACTCTGGGGATTTTCTGAGCAGCAAAACTCCTTTCTAGAAGTAATGTAGTAACTGCCGTAGCTATAACCCTTGGACACAGGATTGCTTCTCCCAGTAAGAATAGATACGGATCATCATTATACATGTTTATTCTGGAGGGAGGGCAACTGAATTGAAATGCATTTTCCAAACATCAGATAGGCCTCATTCGTCTTATTTCCCCCTTTTGTAAAGAGACATTCCCTTTATAATTTTCTACTAAAACATACCAACAGTATGGAAAAGAAAAGAACTTTAGTCCTTTTAACAGTGACAGAAACTCGAACTCCAAATCTGTATCAGCATACTTTGAGTTAAATGAATCCATTCCAGTCTTTGTTTGACCATGCACGAGATTTCTTTCTCAAAATCCCATTTCTATACAACATACACAAACTTTCTGCAACTTTTACGAACCATTCATCTTTTGTTCTATTTCCTTGTCGCATTTACTTTAGAACAAAATTACTTTTTTTTTTCAAGAAAAATACATTTCCATTCCTCATACCTTCTTTTACCAAACACACATCTTATTCTACACGTGCAGTCATTTCCAATCACCATAAAATCCGAATCAGGTTTTGTCACAAGCGTCTGGATCTTAAACTGAGGCACCTGCGTGCCTGGGTCATAAAATGACACGTTAAGGTCTCTGCTGTACTACCCTGGTTTCCCATCTCGTCTGCCAGCTCCAAAGCTAGAGAGCAGTAGACAACTGCATTTCTTTAACTAAACCAACATCCTTAAGGTGGTTTTTCTTTGCTAAAGGTTAATCCTAGATCACATGCACTTTAAAAGTAATTGCATTAGTTTCTGCTATTTCTCCAATGTGTATGAGTGCTCATTTGCTTTAAGCCAATTAAACAGGGCCCTTTTACAGTCTCCATTAGAATTTACACATCATGTTTTTTGGCAGTACCATCTAATAGTATCATATCTATAACAGACATACATAGACATGCATAAACACACAGCACAATAATACAAAACCCCAAAGAAAAACTATGGATCCAAAAGCAAAGAGAATGGGCCCCAAAGATCTTAAAGGGAGAAGATTTTCCAGGGGGGGAGACTGAAAATGTCTCCAATGGCTCCTGAGAGTCAGATGGCTGCTGCCCATCTGGAGACAAAGATGGGAGGGGAAAGGAGGAAGGTAGGCGGGGCAGCAGGCACATGGGAGGGGGCTGGAAAGTGAGGGGTCTGCTGGGGTTGTTTTAGCAAACCTGGTTTTCTTTCGAGTAGCAAGTGCAAATAAAGGTAAAAGGAAAAGATTTCCAAGGATCCCCCTTTTGTTCCAGTTTCACCAACACTGGTTTCCTGCTGTAAGGCATTTACCTAATTTAAAATTCTCTTTGTCCTAAGGGAGGTGATAGTAGCCTCTTGATTTCACTTAGAGCTTCTAAGGCACAATTTAAAAAAAACCTTCCCCTGCCCTGGCCAGGTGTCTCGGTTGGTTGGAGCATCATCCCATGCACCCGAAAGTTTCACGTTTGGCCCCCCGGGCAGGACACTCAGCTAGGTGAAGGTTTGATCCAAGCCCAGGTACATGCGGGAGGCAACTGATCAATGTTTCTCTCTCACATCAATAAATGCTCAAATATTTTTAAGTGGTTTTAATGTTTCCCCCAAAATATTGTTGACATTGAAAATACAGAATTTTGACATTTTAAACTAGAATTAAATAAAACCTACATTTTGGGCACATGTGAAAATATCCACACGTTGCAGGTATATGGAAGTTCTATCATAAGAAATTGATTTTTTTAGATCAGTATTTTCTATCTCCTCTGTTGAATTTTTCCAGATACCAACTTGAAAAGGGAGTGCTTATTTCAAGGGTATCGAGGGGTGTCCCAGAACCAAAGTCTGAGCTGCAAGAAAGTTTGGAAGCAGAGACAGTAAACTGCCCAAACTTTCTCTGTCCAATCTTTCTACCCAGATGAATCGGCCGTGATGCGGGTAAGGGTGAGGGTTGAGGAACTGCCTGCCTCATGACCACTGTCCAGAAGGACAGTGTATTGGCCTGTTAGGGCTGCCATAGGCAAATACCACAGGCTGGTGACTCAAACAACAGAAATTTATTTCTCACAGTTCTGAAGCCTGGAAGTCCAAGATCCAGGTGTCAGTAGGTTTGCTTTCTGCTGAGGCCTTTTTCCTTGGCTTGTAGACAGTTGCCTTCTCCTTGTGTCCTCAGGTGGCCTTTTTTCCTGTGTGCCCACACCTGTGTGTCTTTTTCTTTGTGTAAGAACAACATTCATATTGGATTAGGGCTCCACCCTTATGCCTTCATTTAACCTCTCTTTAAAATCCCTACCTCCTAATACAGTCATATCCTAAATTATTGGGATTTAGGGCTTCCACATATGAATTTTGGTGAGGACACAATTCAGTCCATAACAGATGACTGTATAGATAAATTAAAAAATGTGACAGAGATTTTTAGTTGTCACCAATATTCATTCTCTCTTGATTTAATACTAGAATGTGTGAGCTTTATTAGGGCAACTCCGCTAGAGATTACATTTCCCAGCCTCCCTTGCAGCTTGATATGGACATGTGACTAAGTTCTGGGCAATAAGATGGAGCTGGAAGCTAAGTGCTTGTCTGAGTCACATCTCTAAGAAAAATGGGTCATGTCTTTCCACTTGAAAAGGGGTAAGAACTGAAAAGAACCACCTAGGCCCTGGAAATGAAAGCCTGTTGATGGCCTGCCCTCCTTCTGCCATTTTGTTCAGCTCAAGTCTGCCCTCTCCATGCCTTGGAGGGCTCACCTCTTCTGTGAGAGGAAAGTAAACTTCCACCTCGTTTAAGCCACTATACTTTGAGATCCCATCGATATAGCGTCTCCTCCTGCATGCTCATGAGCACAGACATTTACAACACACGGGTCGTGGCGGTGCAGCCTTTGGCTATTTCCTGACTACACACACAAGAAGACAGGGGCATGTTTTGCTCGGCAACCTGAAGCAGAGCACCTGTCACCCTGATGGAGCCACCAACATCTCTCACCTGTACGACGATGTAACCTCCCAACCAGTCTCCTAGCTTTTTCTCCTGCCTCACACATTCTCTCAATAGCAGTTGGAGTGATTGTATTTAAGGTGTAAATTATAGTAAATCATTCTTTTGCTTACAACCCACTAATGACCTCCCCTTGCAGTTAGAACAGAGGTCAAGCTCCTCAGCCGGACCTGCGGCCACCGTCTGCCTGCCTTCCCCTCTGCATCTCTCTCCTCTCTCCACGCCGCCCACCTCGCTGCAGCCACAGTCGCCTTCTGGCTGTTCCCCCCGCGCCATGTGCCACGTTGATTCCCACCTCTGCTCCTGGTGCTTGCACTGAGATTAGTCTTTCCTGGGAGCATGCTTAGCTTGTTTCCACCTTGCAGCTGAAATGTCACTTTCTCCAAGAGGCCTCCCTATGATTCCCAATCTAAATTAGTGTTCCCTGCACTCACTCTGTCACATCGCTCCCCTTGGTTTTCCTTACAGCAGACATCGCTCCCTGAAGTTATCTCGTTTGCTCGTTTTCTGTTTTGCCTCTGCAAAAGTACAAATGCCTCGGGAGAGTAAGAGACTTGCGAGCCTTGTCTGCGGCTTATCCCCGGTGCTGAGAACAGTGAGTGGCCCGTTGCAGCTACTCAGTAAAAACTTACTGGATGCATAAATAGCTTCGAATGGCCATGAGTATGAAATGCCTTTAAATTCTTCATTTTCACCTTAAAAATGCGTACAAATAGAGCACCCCCTCCATTCAGTAGATTGGGCCTTCACCTACCCCCGATCTACTGCCATATTCAAAAGGTTTGCCTTAATGTGTTTTCAGTTATTAACACCTTGATGAGAATAAAAATTAGGTTCCTTAATAAGATGACAGGTTAGAAGAAATGGGACGTGGCAGAGATGATCAGGGAGGCTGGTGGGATGAACCCTGTGGCCAGGCGTTTGGGCAACCCCGGGGCAGCGGGAGGGTCCTGGGCCTGCGGCCAGGAAGGCCCTCCAATGGGGGCGGGGCACGGTGGCTGCAGAGCTGGAAATAAATGCGCACCGTGAGCAAACTGGCAGCTTTGCTGGGTGTGTTTGTTTTATGGCTTCCGTAACAAATTACCACACATCGGGTGGTTTAAAACACCATGATTCTCTCCCAGCTCAGGAGGCCAGAAGCCCAAAATCAAGGTGCCCACAGGGTTGTTTCCTCCTGGAGGCTCTGGGGCAGGAGCATCCCGTGCTTTTCCCCCGGTTTCTGATGGTTGCCAGCAGTCCTTGGCATTGCTTGGCTTGTAGCTGCGTCAGTCCAGTCTCTGCTCGTGTCTTCTTGTGGCGTTTTCCTCTGAGTCTCTGTGTCTTCTTTTTCCCCGTGTCTTTAAGGGACACTCTCATTGGATTTAGGGCCCTTTTTAATCCAGTATGAACTTGTCTTGACCCTTACTGTCATTATATTTGCAAAGACTCTATTTTCTTTCTTTTTTTTTTAAAGATTTTATTTATTTATTTTTAGAGAGGGAAGGGAGGGAGAGAGAGAGAGAAACCTCAATGTGCGGTTGCTGGGGGACATGGCCTGCAACCTAGGCATGTGCCCTGACTGGGAATCGAACCTGCGATGCCTGGTTCGCAGCCCGCGCTCAATCCACTGAGCTACACCAGCCAGGGCAGCAAAGACTCTATTTTCAAATAAGGTCACATTTTGCAGTTTAAGTGGATATGGACTTTTTGGAGGGGTGGGGTGTTGTTTAACCCTGGGTTGGCATGGCTATCTCTGATGATCTGAAGACTCAGCTGGGTGTGGCAACACCCACATACCACAAACGCTATCATGGGGAGTGGGAATATGGAAGAAGCTGCTTGGGAAGTCAGGAGTGCAGAGATGGGCATAGTTGGCAAGGAGAATAGAACGCATGGGTCAGAGAGAATGGGAGGCAGTGACTAGATGCCTGGGGTGTGAGGGGGAGAGCATGAGTTTAAATGAGAAGGTAAACACGAAGAAACAATATGGGGGAAGGAGGAAGTCAGCTTTTGTTTAGTTTTCTGGGAATCGATTTGATTACCAAGGAATCAGAATAAATTACAGGCCGTAAAAGAGACTTGAAAGGATTTCTGAAGTCACAAGGCTTTCTGAGGGTTTTTAATTGTAGTTAGCTTATGAGGCATCTCAACAGTGTCAAGTCTAAATATGACTTTGTTTTTATCTTCCTCCAGTCATTCCATCAACTGGAATCTGAAATTCTCCCCTTCTAATCCCTTAATGATACCTCGAGCAGACTTTACACCTCTCCAGTTGCTTCTGAGGTATTAATAGTGCAATCTAGTTTAATATGTTTAATCTCCAACTCCACCTAAACTCCTTGCCTTTCCCCATATCAGAGGTTAGGCTTACAGCAGCTCAGTGTTGATGTCTACACAGCGGGGCAGGGTGGGGGAGGTGGGGGGTGGGGTGAGTGTTGTCAACCTGGGGTACACACCCCCTACTCCCCCCTCTCCCAGATCTAGCTTTCTGATGTGGAGACCAGGAATGGGTGGTAGGAAGGCCAATATTCTTTTCAGTGATTGTGTTGGTTAAGGCACAGGCTAAGTTGTTGAACAAGGAAGCAGGGACTTCAATAAAATAGAAATTCCTTTCTTTCTTAAATAATAGTTGGGGGTCTCTGAGAGGTAGCTGTCTGTACTCTACAAAGTTATTCATGGGTTCAGGTCGACCAGTTGACTGTGTTTCTCATAGCTTGTCTTCTCTTCTGGTCTCTGTTCTCCTTAACGTGGGTTGGCAAGGTTGAACGAAGTCCTTCCTGTGCTTTCTCTGAGTATGCAGACTGAGGAAAGCTGGGAGGCAGCTATGGCTCCTTTTCCAGGTGCAGGACACTGCAGTCTCTAATTGTGTGTTAGCAAGCGTTACTCCAAAAGAAATCTCTGGGAGAGTGGATATCAGTCCCTTTGTTCACTGACACTGGTGAACTTTCAGGAGCCCATGTAATGTTCTCTATGACTGCTCAGACAGGGACCATTTTCGGCAGGAGTCGGGAGTCCTGCACATTTCTGTATCAGAGCCAGTATCCATTTGGGGACAGAGGTGTCTAGTCCCCTGTCCAGTGTCCACGAGTGATTCCATTGGCATTCTCTCTTCATGTGGCTTAAGAAGGAGGGGATGTCATCTCTTCCATGGGGAAAAGAGGGTGCAGTCTTACATCACAAGCACTGGTATCCCAATGCTGCTGATGCTCCCACTGCCCTCCCCAGCATTTTCAGGTGGCTGGGAAGTATAAGAGCCAGGTGTTGGTGGGGTGGCACTGACTGGTTCGGCTGCTTCTTAGAATGCCCTGAGGGAGGTGTTGGGCCCCCATTGCTGGCATCTGTATTAGAAAATGGGCTATACATTTCCTGGTTCTCAGTTTTAAACCCAAAACGTAGGAAAGTTCTAGTCAATACTGTATTACATAATCAGAGCCAACGGTTGGAAAGGGGAACTGAAATTGTTGGTAATCTATCAGATTACATGATCTATGAGCAACTTAAAAATCCTAAATCCTAAATTTGAATTAAATAATAAAAAAATATATGAAATAAAATAATAGAAGAAAAGGCAGTAATAAATCAATCATATGGTGTATGTCCATTGGTTCACAAAGTCTACTTCATGAAAATATCCTGAAGAAATAACTGTTTATACACACCCTAAAGAACTACATGCACAAGCCACTTTTTGTGCTGTTTGTAGTAGCAAAAATTGACAACAACTTAAATACCCAGTAAGAGAAGGCTGGTTAAATACATTCTTACTAAAGTACTTAAAAATACATAACAAAGGAAGTGGAATATTATTTATCCAGTACTAAGAGTTGTAGACGGACATTTGCTGGCATGAAAAGGCATTTATGGTGTGTTGTGGATTAAGAAGAGCTGATTACCGGCCAGTGCACACGGTCTGATGCTGGGTGCGGGGGAGTGCACACTGGTACAAACTCTCTGAACGGAGTGTGGCGGAGGCACCAGGAGCCCGGCCTGCCCGGGAGAGTCTGCCTCGTTGCCACCAACACGATTTTACATGATCTCTTTATAGTGAGGTTAGCATGGATTTGACGTTTTTCTTTTTATTTATTCACAATTTCTGACTTTTCCTCTGTAAACACCTATTACTTGGATAATTAAAAATTAAAATAACGAAACAAATTTATGTTTGGGAGGAACACATGCACATATATTTATTCGGCCTCGTGATGGAGAAGAACTTTGTAAACCCAAAAGCAGTGTAACAGCGGTCTGCCGGAGCTGGTTGGCACAGACTTGTGAGAGCCCATAGTTAAATGCAGGGTCCAGCACAAATAACAGCCCTTTTTTATTACAAAATCTTTTATTACAAAATCATAAGCATGTAATTCTGTAACATAACACCATCACAGTCAAGCACACCAGATGACATATTAGGTGAAATTTCAAATTAAAACTATAAATTATTACACCCATATTATTGCCCTACCAACCACACTCCAGCAGGCCTTACTTCTGCCAGACCCTGTATTTAGGGTTTTTGCAAGCAGGTCAGTTGGTAGGTAGAAATCAGCTACAGTGGAAATATATACACCGCCCATATCAACAAGTGCTACAAATCAGGTTTTTTTTTTTGTAACCTGGTTCACCAGCACCAAACTAAATGGCAGTGATAGCGAAGAAAAAGTCAACCAACTTGTTTGTATCAAAATGTATGCATTTGTTGGTTCAAACGATCATGAAATATAAAGTAAATGATGGGGAGCTGTTGGCAAAAGGTTTGACAGAGGGTGAATGTCAGTAACACAAAAGAGAATGTGCAATTAACTAGTACAAACATAACCTGGAAGAGGATAGGACAATTTTGTAAACAGTTAATTCACTAAAGGATACAAATTGCCAATGAACGTGAAAAACCATCCTAGACATTTGTAATAAAAAAAAATAAAATGAAACAATACAAGACATCACCAGCTATAAAACTGACAAATCTGTAAAATGTTACTTTTGTGGAGAACGTATAAAATGCGTGCTCTAACACACCCTTGGGGGCAACTCTGGGGGGCCAAACGGCACAGAGAGGGACTTTCTTCAGCCGTGGGCATCCAGGGCACACTCCAGTGGGGGTCGGGCTGGGCCTGTGGGAGGGTACAGCTCAAGGGCGGGGTGTTTCTTTGTAGGCTGAGGAAATGTTTCTAAATGGATCGTGGTGATGGTTGCACAACTCCGTGAATATACCTAAAGCCATGGAATCGTACACTTCGTTTTTATTTATTTTTTTAAATCACAGAACTTTTTCAAATACAGATTCTATTGAATTCTGAATGGAAGCACACATTCAGGAATAAAGTACACACTGTATTAACACTCATATGTAAAAAGATTTAGCAGTTACAGTATGAATGTGCCGTGGAAGAAGCAAAAATTGCGGAGCAGGCGCCCAGTCCCAGTTATGCCCCTTTGCTAACAGCACTGGTCACGCAGAGTCAGCACAGACAATGTCATCCAACTTGTGTACACAAAGGTCGCCCTTCTCAGAAACAGGGAACAGAAATCTCTTTTTGTAAGTTCCTCTGCCTGCGTAATGTTCTGGAAGGAAGCACGTTTTCTGAGGTTGACAAACCCAAAGTCAGCAGAGTCTCTTAAGAAACCCATCAGCATCTCTGACGTGTGTTTCCACAAGTATTTCTTTCAAATGAGTTTTGCCATGCACTGTGCTGTCCTGGAGTCACAAGTACAAATTCAGTTCCCTTGTGTTGTAGACGTTACACAGATTTCCTGCTATGCTAACTGCGTGTGCTGGGACAAAGGACGTTTATAGTGTTTTATAATTTCCAGTATTGCAGCCTGCTCTCTGTGTTTTGAACTGGTGTCAAACCTACTAGTAACAGATTGGAGAAGAAGCTTCAATACACTTGATACCTATTTATGCACAGTGTGATAGGATCTGCTGGTGATCTTCTATTGCTTCTGTAAGGATTCAAAGGCTTCTTTTTGGCTGATTTTTACAACAGGTCGCTGCTGTTTCTGTAACCTAACCAGGTGCTCTCTGTCTCAGGTTTGGGAAGAGGTCGATGCTCGGATTTTGTCTCCTCCAGGCCGCCGATGCTGACGCCTTTGCAGGCATCGCTCCCAGCTTCTCCAATTGTTGCATATTACGCTTCTTGGCTGGAGTTTCTACCCTGAGTATCCTGACAAATTGCTCTACGCTCAGTAAGTCAGCACGTGTGCCTTTGTCACTTTCACATTTCAAACGAGCAAAAAATTTTAATGGCATGTGAATTATATCTCAGTAAAGCTTTTGTTTAAAACAAAACAACTACAGGTCACATTTAGTTGCAGGATATTCACACTGCCCCAGATCCAAAACAAATGCCTGGGTATGGTTTGGGGGAGACAGAAACGGCTGCTCAGAGAAATAGAGGGGCCTGGAGTCTAACATATGGGACTTCTGTTTTGAGTTCGCTCTATGGCAGCTATTAACTGAACTTAGGCTGGTACTGACTTGCGTGGCTGTGAAAACCCCACCAAGGCCCAGGCTGTCCAATATGGTAGCCACGAGCCATGTGTGAGCCCTGAGCACGTGCGATGTGAGTAGTCCAGCTGAGATACGCTTGCTCGTGTTCAAATAACCCTTATTTTATTTAATAATGGTCCTAAAGAACAAAAGTGGTGATGCTGATAATTCAAACATGCCAAAGAAAAGCCAGGAATGGGTTTGAGGGAAGAAATGGTGGGAGTGGAGGAGGGAGGAGGTTCATTCTTTCAGTTTCAGAAATACATTTATAGACACATCTTCCCTCTTAAAAAAATGTGAGGGGGTTGGGGGAAAGATCTGTCTCTACAGAGAGAGAGAGAGAGAGAGAGAGAGAGAGAGAGAGAGAGAGGTAACACTACATGTCACAAAGAATCCCAGAACCCCAAGTTTGGGAAATGTGTCTGGAAGTAAATATCCCAAGGTTTAGGAAAGCCGGCCTTGCTCACGGCGGCAGGAAAGCAGACTCTAGCAAAGCATTGCGTGCAGTTTGTCACTGGACGTCACGCAACACCAGGATGAGGGCAAGTTCGGAGGAATTCAGCGCATTTCTTAGCTTCATTTGCCCATTTTTTATTTTGTTGTTTTGCTGTTATTTTAAAAGACAGGAGTAGATTCCTTGGGTGTGCTGGCAACAACCCAAAGCAAGTGTTTCAGACTTTACCTGAGAGTAGAGATTGTCAGATAGCATATTTTTCACAGGAACATTTTTAAAAATCACTTTTTGAAGAAAGGTCGAACATGTCAGTGGAAAACAATGTGAGCACCAGATTTACTCTGACAACCAATTTGTTTTTTAAAAGACACGATTAGTACACATTTTATATTAGCACGTGAATGGTCTTTCCTCTTTATGAATGAATTTAAGCAAAACTTTGACCTCGACCCCTCCCTCTTTCCACTCTGTCACTTGCTAGTGGTCTGATCAGAAGGCAAGAAGAAAGCAAAACATCTGAAACACACCCAGACCGGCACTCCCACCCCCTCCAGCACGGCTTCAACCATAAGCATTTTGGAATCAGCCAACACTGACCTCTGGATTATTAACGCCACCTTCTTCAGTTCAATAGTGAGTTGACTGTGGTGAAATATAAAGCCACAGAGATATAATTCTGTTTCAATACTGGCCTATCAAGTTAACCCGCAGTCCATATTCTACATATCAACAGGAGAAAATAGTAAGGTCGACATTGCAATGTAATTTCAGCAGGCTTCAATAGATGGCACAAGAGAGCTCTGCTCCCAGCGTTAAATCTGGTTACCAGTGAAAGAAATATTTGAGGAAGTACTTCACTTTCCCTCAGACCGCCAGTGAGACGGACCAGCAGACTGTTTCGGTAAGTGATATCTTTTTAAAATTATTATTCTATAAAAGAAAATAATAGCATAACCAGTATTTGGACACAAAAATCTCAGTCTCCATGATTAATTCCTGGGTGTTTTTCTAAGTGGGTTGTTTCTGATATATATTTACTACAGTTTGAACTAGCATTTGTTTGTTAGTTCCTTGCCCTAAGGCAGAGACAGGGTGTGTGTGTGTGTGTGTGTGTGTGTGTGTGTGTGTGTGTTTCTTGAATGACACCTCCTGTCAAGCATGATTTGCTTGCAAGAGATATATTTGAGTCGGGAGATGAGTATCACACACATTTTCGCATTATTTTCTCGTGGAGCTGTGGACTGTGACTTCAGGTGGCATTCTCTTCATTCGGCCCCTAGGGCTCCATCTCTTTGCAATGAGAATTCTGAGAAGAATGGGACGGGGCGGACTACTCTAGCAGGCAGCGCTGCCTTAGGACTGCTCTGCTCTAGTCAGCAGGTTCATTTCAGCGTCTTCTCTGGGCTGCTCCCACAAGCTGATCTTTTGTTTTCTCAGACCGCTGAAACTAGCCTGCGGTGCTCCTGCTCAGGTGGAACTGTAGGTTTTCAAAACATTTCCCAGGTTTCACCCCATTTAATCAAAAGAATTGAAAGTGAGTGCGTCTTTACAAAAAAAAAAAAAAGTCACAAAACCACATAGGTAACAAAGCAGAAAAGCTCTTGAACTCGTTCCCATCTTTTCAGCCTGTGGTTGATGAATAGCTAGTTGGACTGGTGCAGAGAAGACTCACTTGGTATTTGTGGACTGAAGTCCGTGGCTGGATAGACTGTGTGATCACCAGTTAAGACAAGTCAGAGTCCTGATTTGATGCCCCCAGTGTCTCCAAACAAAGGTAATTCAAATCAATTGATGCATCATACGATATACTGGGAGGCTAAGCTTACTACATCACAGAAATTGACAGACACCTCTAGAGAGGCTTTCAAATTAAAGCATCTTCTTATTAATCAACTTAGCAAATAATCATTCTATTTGATAGTAAAATGGTTTTGAGATGCTAATATACATGAGATTCAGTGCTTTAGGTCATTAGGACTTTAATTTGAAAATATTGATTTTCACTAATTTAACAAGTTTGGTATATATATAAAAGTTAAAGATCTTGCAAGTACCTAAAACTCAGTTTCTCATATGTACAATACTTTGACTCCTTAGTTACAGAAATAGAGATGGTATTTCTGAGTACTTCAAATTAATTACTGTATATGAAAGGACAAAATGGAAGTTGGGCAAATAGAAGATAGCTGAATCAATTAATTTTGCTAAATACAAAGCTGAGGCCAAGTTCTCATTCAATGCTGGGGGACAGACAATTTTACAAGTTTAAATCTTTGTGCTGGTTGCTGTTGTTAAGGAAGGAAGACAGCTTTGGTCTTGCTAGCGGCAGGGTCACTGTGCACCAGGTCCGACGGTCCATGGCCCGGGCGCGGGGTCTTCTTCTCTCTGACCCTTGTCTCTCTGTCATTCTTGAACTTGGAAGCAGCAATTGGTCAGTCAGGCATGCTGTACAGTTAGCCAGAAGGCAGAAAGATCTCCAGTTTTGAATTCAGGCTTCAAACAAGTAAGGAACCTCATTCGAGTGTTAAGCCCAAGCCACATTTACTTTGATCTACTTTTACCAGGTAGTTCTCTTTGGAGATATTAGGCACCGGTCCAGGCAATAATTGGATATTATTTTGATTCTCACTTAAGTACTTCTTTTCGTGTGAGTAGCTCTTTCAGGAACTCTGGGAGGAAGACTTGGGAAATTTCTGGGACTTTCAGTCAAACATAATCAATGCCAAAAAATGCCACGTTGACTTTGAACATGCATTTTAATGTGTGTGTCCTCTTTCTTGCAATGAGTCTTCATGAGTGGTGACAGAGGGGGTGCTACTGGGCCGTCTCCTATATTAAGAGAAAGCATGGTAACGAGGGATGATTGGGCACCTCTACGAAAGGGAGAGTCCAAGCCATGTTTCAAAAACCAGATTCCTTTGCACGTCTAACTTAGAGAACCTTTGCAATGCAGGGTTGTTTCTGGGACTTGAATTAGAGTCAGCCTTTGGTCTCTGTATACCAAACCCCTTGGGTGCTCAAGTTTCTTATATGTTGTAAAATGACATAGTATTTGTATATAACCTAAGCACACCCTCCAATACACTTTATATCATTTCCAGATTACTTTTAAACCTAGTACAATGGAAATGCTGTGTACATAGTCACATTGTTGAGGGAGTAATGGCAAGGAGTAAAAAGCCTGTACATATTCAGTAGAGATACAACCATCTTAGGCTTAGCAACGTAGTACACACCAGAAATAATATAACATGTGTTAAAGGATATTTTTGGTCTGAGGTTGGCTGAATCCGTGGACACTGAATCCGGGACTAGAGAGGGCCGACTGTGTTTAGGTCCTTCTGTGCTCACTGAGAGAGGTGAGGGGATATGTGAGGAGGAATTTGACTTTGCCCATGCAGTTGGCTTGCTTGTCTAATGCAGTCTAAGGGATTTGGAATGAGATCCTTGCAAGATCTGTGTAGCCACACAGCACCAGCTTGAAGTGTCTCTGGGCAGGGAGGGATGTATCACTCTCCAGGGTTCACCCCAACACAACTCCTTCTGGTCTCATGTGACATCGAGGTGGTGGTGCCAAAACAGTATCTGAGATATGCCCATGCTTTTGCTGTGTGTAACGTGCACTTCGTTTTGCCCAAATTTTTGAGGGAAAAATAAGGATGTACATTATAATTGGTAGTGCTAGTTCTGTGTCTACATGTTTCTAATTCTTTTATTTATGCATATGTATTCAGAGTATAACTCTAGAAAGCAATACTGATATCTGTATACAAAATAACACCCTGGAATATGATCATTGGTTTTATATACAAATAGAAAATTGAATTAAAAAATTAAAATGAAAGGTTTTTTTCCTACAAGTTTGGGTCAAAAATGTGGGTGCACACTATACACAGCAAAATACAGTACTGGGCTGATAACTAGAGCAATAAGCATGACCTAGAACAAAACACTTCATAGAGAATAAATACATATTAGATAAATGAGTTAAAAAAGTTCTCTGAATAAGACAGGGGAGGAAAGTCCTCCCATCCTCAAAACCCCTCACAGCTCACTGTCCCCCATCACTCTCAGAATAGAATCCGAGCGCCTGGCAACGACCTGCACCCTGTACAGTGCTGGCCCTGCCCCCTGTCATCCTCGCTCACTCCATGCCACAGCACTGAGCTCCTCACCATGCCTCAGGGCCGTTCCCCTTGCCTTTCCCTTCACCAGAAATGCTTCCCCATCTGCCCTGAGATCTTTGTTCTGGTTTCTATCCCAATGCCATTTTTTTCAGAAAGGCTGTCTCTGACTAATCCATCTAAAAAGACCACTATCAACCACTGTTACACACCTGCCATTATTCCTGATGAATTTACCCTGTTTTACTTTTCTATATGGCACTTATCACCACATGGTATTACATTTAGTCACTTAGTTGTTTATTTTCTGGTTCACAACTAGGTAATAAGCTCCTTGACAATTAGAATTTTGCCCTGGTCACTGCTTTAGCTCCAATTCTTAAAATATGGCCAATAGGTTGTCAGTAAATACTGACTGAACAAATAGATTTTCTGAAGGACCATATATTATGATCTAATTATCTTTTGAATAAACCAAAGTTAGGCCATATATAGATAAAAAAGCTAATGTAATAAGTGTCTGAATTCACACGGGAAGAAAACCTGTAAGAAAGTCCTAGGAAAGTGTACATTAAAGGTCCACCCAGCTTGAATTCTAAATGATCTTGGAAGGGTTGGGGTTGGGAGTCTTTGTGGATATATAAAACCACCTGTGTTAGATTTCTGTGGCTGCTATAACAAATTACCATAAACTTGGTAGCTTAAAACAACAAAAATTTATTTTCTCATGGTCTGGAGACGAGGAGTCCGAAATCTAGGTGCCAGCAGGCTGTACTCTCGCTAGGGCCTCTTCCAGCTTCCGGTGGCTTTCGTCATTCCTCGCCTTGTGGCTGCATCCCTCCAACTTCCTCCTCCGTCTTCACACGGCTTTCCCCTCCGTGTCTCTGTTGTCTGCTCTCCTGTCCTCGTCAAATACCCCTCTGCTTTTCTCTTACAAGAACACTTGTGATTGCATTTAAGGACCGCCTGGAGAGTCCAGGATGATCATCTCAAGATCCTTAGTTATCTCTGCAAAGATCGTGTTTCCCAAATAATGTAACATTCAGTTTTTGCAGATGGTTAGGAGGCAGATGTATCTGCTGGGGGGTGGGGGGGCACCATTCAAGTCATTGCACTCTAGAGTTAGTATAATTATGTGGCAATACGTATATTTCCCTGGTTTTTCATTATGTGATGCCAAAGAATGACGTCTTCATTTTATGTGTCTCTAGTTAAAAATAATTAATGTCAGCCATGCCTAATTTAATGCAATCACTGAATGTGGATTTTTTCTTCTAGGATCTGTATCGATATGCTCTGAAGAATAGCAACTATAATGTCTAGCATGAGAAAATGACTGAAACTAATTTTACCATCTTCCATTTTGTCATCATCTTCATGTTAATACTTGGGGTCAAAATCCAATTATCTGATGGAAGTGAATTTGTAGTTGACAGATCCAAGAGAGGTCTCATCCATGTTCCCAAAGACCTATCCCTGAAAACAACAGTCTTAGATATATCACAGAACAATATATCTGAGCTTCGAACTTCTGACATGCTATCACTACCAAAGCTGAAGATTTTGATAATTTTTCATAATAGAATCCAGTATCTTGACATCAGTGTTTTCAAATTTAACGAGGAATTGGAATACTTGGATTTGTCCAACAACAAGCTAAAGAAGATTTCTTGCCACCCTGTTGTGAATCTCAAGCACTTAGACCTCTCATTTAATGTATTTGATGCCCTGCCCATATGCAAAGAGTTTGGCGCCATGTCTCAACTAGAATTTCTGGGTTTGAGTGCCACACAGTTGCAAAAATCTAGTATGCTGCCAATTGCTCATCTGCATATCAATAAGGTTTTACTCGTCTTAGGGGACCTTTATGGGGAAAAAGAAGACCCCGAGAGCCTTCAAGGGCTTAACACAGAGCGTCTGCACATTGTTTTCCCCACAAGAAAGGAATTCCACTTTATGTTGGATGTGTCAGTCAGCACAGCAGTAAGTCTGGAACTGTCTAATATTAAATGTGTGCTAGATGACAATGGATGTTCTTATTTCCTAAATGTTCTGTCCAAACTTCAAAATAATTCAAGATTATCAAGTCTCACTTTAAACAACATTGAAACAACTTGGTATTCTCTCATCATGATGCTCCAGTTGGTTTGGCACACAAGCATAGAGTATTTCTCAATTTCAAATGTGAAACTACAAGGTAAGCTTGCTGCCACCAATTTTGATTATTCAGACACTTCACTGAAGGCCTTTTCTGTACACCAAGTTGTCAGTGATGAATTCAATCTTCAACAAGATTACATCTATAGAATCTTTGCAAACATGAACATCCAGAATCTCACAGTGTCTGGCACACACATGCTCCACATGGTTTGCCCATCCCAAAACAGCCCATTTCTGCATTTGGATTTTTCCAATAATCTCTTAACAGATACAGTTTTTAACAATTGTGGAACCTTGGTTAAGTTAGAGACACTTAGTTTACAAGCGAATCGATTAGAAAAACTGGTAAATATAGCTCAGATGGCGAAGGA